>JAJJWW010013216.1:0-87255 GCA_023531295.1 Papaver armeniacum
ATTTAATTTATACCATATTTACATTGGCGACTTCTCCGGGCTCGATCTCAAAGAATAGTACACTTCCTATGATGAATACACAACAACCACACATGACACGACAATCATACATCCGACCGTACAACACTAAAAGACCACTACTTGCATAAACAATGTAGTATGTACCACGACGCAAGGGAGCATGTCATTCGAGATGTGTTGAGACAACCCCTCCCCCATGATGTTCGTGCGTAGACTACACCCTCCCTCCCCTCATGGAAGCATGCTCTACTCACTTCCACGGACGCATGCCTCACTCCTTCACACGTGACGCATGTCTTACATACCGGATGCACGCCTTACTCATCTTGGGGACAACCCTCCTTCTCATGATGTTGTACAACACCCTCCTTCCCTCGTGTTTTTGCAGAGACAACGACCTCCTTCTCCCACTATCAATACTTTATAAGAAACCCATCTCAGAACCTTCTTATGAATCACCTTGTTTAATCTTTAAAACCAAATTCGAATTTCGTAAATCAACCAATCCCACCTTGAAAACTTAAGTCAATGGAAAGCATTTTCTCATTAAAATGTTCACTCTCGTGATGAAGAGTTATCAAGTGAATCATCAACAATATCAAGATTTAATTGAAAGATGCTCAAGAGTTGTTAGTGGAACAACATTAGTCACACACATGACCGTATTCTCTCCATCGGCAAAAAACTACAAGGATTACTTGAAAGAAGCCCCTGGACCTTTATCAACAACTCAGCTTTTGCTAAGCCAGAGCTTGTTTAACAGTATGTCTCCAAGAGGCGCTGCCCAAGTACATCACCATACACGACCACAATCATCATTGTTTATTATTTCGACCATCCAAAGTTCACTGACCATCTTCCCTACTCCATTCCACATCCCATAGCAACATCATCTCCACGAGTAACAACGAGAGGTACCAACCCTTGATGCTAACCGCCACTACTAGCATCATTTTTAGCGTAACCAACACCCTATCCCATCTCTGCGCTTCCACCACTCAAAACCCATCAACACCACCAAAGGCGCCTAGTCCTTATGACACCCCTAACTCGACTTTGAGAAAAGGAAATCAGCACCAACCTGACTTCGCTTCAGATCAAGCCAGCTTCTACAAGACGCGTTATCTAAGCGTGACAATGATTATCTGCAAATAATCATTGACTGAAGATCAACTTAAGACTGGCTCAGCTCGATGGTGATGAAGCCGTAGATAGAGGTCTCTCATGAGAATTGAACCATATTGCATCTGCCACTTCCACCACCAGCAACAACACGTCCATAAGTCACAACGAGAGTAGAATTTTCCACCTCCACAACCAGCGAATTAGAGTCAAGCTATGACCTTCACCTGATGCAGAACCTCCATATGGCATGTCCCATCAGCCCCTGGTGCCACCAGCGAGAACAGTTCCTTGTACAACTAAGATCTGAGCAAGACATGACCATATGCTATCATGACAGTCTCCATCTTTCCAAGGCAACCCTTCTGCAACAAGAAAGCTATGATTTCAGCAACAACCAACTAACCAAGTATCAAACTTTAACACCCAGGATCAATTACTAAAATACTAAATGTCGCAAAGATAAGTTCTTACTTCCTTTGATATTTCATTAAAGATTTACAATGCTATCTTCGATTGTTTTCAATCAAATGACTTAAGCATCCTCGAACCTAACGGGGACTCTTTTAATATGCATCTTTGACGATTGAAATTTTTTCATAAACTTCAATATAGCTTGCACGGTCATATCCCTACACTTGAACTAGCATCCACGTGTTTTATAATCATGTAAATATAGATATATATTATATCAATTGGCATCGACATGAACCTATAAACACTTTACTTTGCCGAATTTAAATTACTAAAGATGTGTATGATATTTACAAATTAAGTCGATAAATGTGCAAAGTGCTTCTGTTCGCAATAGCAAAAATAAAACATATAATTGGGACAAAGTTAAAAGCATTATAGTCACATAAGGCCATGGCATTTGACTGCAGATCCCACTACCTCAAAGATACACATCCCATTAAGACGGGAGGATATTTAAGCAAACAAAGAATCGCCATCTAATGGTGAAGATGTCACCGATTGATAATGTTCAAGAGTCGAACACTCAACGAAAACAAACAGATTAATCACCTTCACCGAGTTACTGACAAAAAAGCACCATCACTTGCACCACCAGTTCAGCTCACAACAAGATTGTCACATGTCTACTTGCAGACATGGAATCAAGATGATGAAGATAAGGTAGTTAAGCACCGCCGCCACGCCACTTAAAGGATTACTATTTCTCGGAATTCATACGAGAGCAAGTGAAAAGGTTAACAAAAGGTCACCAACCGAATGTAGCTCTATTGGATGCAAAGATTGACTATCCAAGAGCCAAGTCTTAAGTCTATGTATCCGACCTCAAAAGGAACCTAGATGTAGTTGTTTTCATGATGGACCTCAAATTCATGATACTTGAATGCTCAATGTCAAGACAAGAAAACTAGCAACAACAATCCCCCTCCGAAGCATGCCAATCCCCTCGACTAGCACCCTGAGCATGCAAGTTACTCCTCGAATAATTTTGGGTTGATACCTCAACGTTATTTTCAAAAAAGAGTCATGGAAGTTGACAAGAAGACTACTACCCAGGCGCCTCCATCCAAATCTTGGTGGATGTATCACCTTCAAGACCACGTAGCACCGCCAAAGTTCGAAAAGAACTACTTGTTTATCACCTCCATCCAAATCTTGTACTAACAAGCTGTCTTAATCGGGAAAATCAAAAGGAGTAATGGTTGCCGCTTAAAAACAAGAAAAGGCAAAAGTAATACTTGATTTGCTCCTTGAACAAATTTTTCGAAGCAAACGCAATAAGAATGCACCAAGACTCGGTGTGGCTTGCTTTAAAACAAAGGAAAGCGAAAGCGATGAAAATACACCAAGACTCGGTGTGGCTTGCTTTAAAACAAAGGAAAGCGAAAGCGATGTAAATACACCAAGACTAAGTGTATCGTGCTTTAAAATAAAGGAAAGCGAAAGCGATGTAAATACACCAAGACTAGGTGTAGCTTGCTTTAAAACCAAACAAAAGAAAGCAAAAGCGATGAAACGACACCAAGACCGGGTGTTGGTTTCTTTAGAACAAATATAAGAGAAAAACAAACGAAAACACACCAAGATCGTGTGTTGCTTTCTTTAGAATGAAAGAAAAGCGAAAGTGATAAGAAACCACCGAGACTAAGTGTCACATGAATTCAAACAACAGAAAAATTGAAAGCAATGAGAATACATGCATCAAGACTAGGTGTTCCTTTCCTTAGAACGAAAGAACGTAATAAGAATACACCTGAACATATTAATAAAAAAAAAAAGGGCGGGGATGGAGAACCTAAGTCTTCTCAAACATAGACCCCAACATGAGTGAACACCCCAAGCTTGGTGGAGTGACCATACATTCAAAGTAAAAGATCTCTGAAATTCATGCATGTCCATGACAAGGATGACGCATCATAACGAAACTTCAAAAAAAAAAAAAAAAAAAAAAAAAAAAAAAAAAAAAAAAGAAGGACAAACACCTTCTTATATGTACATAATAAAGTGAAAGAAATGAAACCACACCACGACCAGGTGTTGTTTAAATTCGGAACGAAAGAGAGCGCAAGGGATGAGAACAGACCGTCATTAGGCGTTACATGCCTTAGAGAGAAAGAAAAATGAGAATACACCAAGAGAGGTGTTGCTTGCTCTAGAAAGAAAGTAAAAGAAATTAAGTAGTAGAAACACCTCAAAACGAGAGGAGCTTAAGACATATACTCCAATATGAGTAAACACACTGACAAAGACGCTGAAATAATAAATCATGCTTCAGTAGCAAAAAATTTCAAAGAAAAAAAAAGTGAGAAACTAGAAATGGAATAAATCAATGCACAAGAGCAGGGCACTCTAAAGTTTGAAGTCCATGACAAGGACAATAGCAATAATAGCATCGTAATAGTGATATACCGAAAGAGAAAGACTTTGAGCATATGAACATAACATACCTTTAACAAACGAGGTCGCAGAACACATGCACATCAATTCTCATGACCAATAAGAGTGGGGGTCATAGGCACATGACGATAATATCTCATACGATACCATAACGCGACTCCTAACACCCTAAGAACCCACAACACCTTGCAATTAAGGGGCTCTTAGATGAGCGTAAACTTAAACAGATATTCTTACATATGCAGAGGCTCCTTGACGAGCGCGGACCACTAAACAAAACCTTGCCTAATAAGAAGGGGACCTCATCTCCTTGGAAAAGCATAACTCTATGCCATAGAATGTAACATGAATCGCGAATATACACGGAAATACCCATATGTATTAATGCACTCTACTCCCCTACGTGATCTAACACTTTACATGAGAGAGACGAGGTTGAGTTCCTCAAAAGCAAATACTCCAACACTGGGGTGCAATCAAAAAAATTATCTTTCTTAAGGTGGAAGGATGAGTTTAAACTCCCTCATAAATATTACCAGATCATAGTCATTTATCATGGCATCGCTTCACTCACACCAACACCTCGATAGAGGGACTGGCCAATATAAGCATTTCACAATGGATGGATCGTACATTATAGAATCTGAGAATACTTGAACATGAGGGAAAATGTCTTTCACACACACGAAGAAAAACCATTAAACAAGAGAGTGGCAGAGTCCGAGTTGGGACAGTAACATGTACCATATGCATGGAAATCCAACATGAATAAGAAATATGAAAAGAAATATGATGTTAGACTAAGAGAATGCCATGTTTCCTAAAGACAACACCCATATTTCGAAAATACAACTTATTTTCTAGTCAAACTGAGAAATACAAAAGAGATTCAAACAGACAAGATGGTTTGGCACAATACTTACCATCTACAATTTAGACCACAATCCAAAAGGAAATAACATAACAAGGACAGGGGAGGCTAGCATGCCATACCCAATACAAACACATACAACATAATCAAGACAGAATTCATGACTAAGGAAAAGCTCCAATCTTTGCTTCGAGTTCGTGCATCTCACATGCAGCTTCTGACAATGCGTTACTCTCATTGGTAATATCAGTAGAAAATCTTGCAAGGGATTGTTTGTCAAGATACGCTCAGTACTAAAGGAAGTAATATGTGCTTCATGGTCATGAATACGGGAACGAACCTCCTTGATCAGCTGAGGAAGTTGTGTACGACGACCATTCGCGTCTACCTCCATACCAATCAACTTATCGTCCAACCACTGGACATTAAAACCTAGGAACTTGGCATTTACCACACACATGATCTCCAAAAGGCTAGACGATTTGTTGGAGGAAGAGTGACACTTCCCTCATCTATCTCAGCCACTACTTCCAAAACTTTATTCACAAGATTAACCAAAGCATCAACAAAAGGAAGCGACCCCCAGACAGGTATATGACCATATTCCTTGACAATCTGAGCATAACGAGTTCGATGACGGGCAGCAACCCAGATACCATGTACCAACAAACCAGCACCAGAATTACTAAGCTCTTGATGTTAAATCTCATGTTCAAAATTGGGAGACATGAGGATCAGTAATAGGAACAGCTACATTGGCCAACCTCCTGGAAGACGATGAAACCGAAGGACGACGGTCTTCACTCTCACGACCAGCTGATACGTTCAAGATCATTGGAATCGAAACGACCCTTTTGAGCCACGGCGTGCCCCCATCACTTCCTAAAACAAAGAAAGGGAGAAACCGGTGAGAGGAAAGCTATTGATAAAAAAAGAAGGGGAGAGAGGAGGCAATGAGTGATACCTGAGTAAGGGATAGAGGATGACTAGAACGTCTTGAATGATTAGAGCAAGGAGGAGGAAGTGGAGCGTACTCGAGCACTAAAAAAAAAAAGGGAGTAAACGAAATACTTTGAAAAAATGAAACAAAGGGACGGAGGTGTCCGACCAAGCCTCGGTCATGCGGAAGAGGGAATGGGTATGGTGGTACCAAGTCACCACTCTATGATTGCTGTCAGAAACGAAATAGAGATGTAATACCACATGAAGTATGACGGAAAAAACATGGTGGAGTGGAATCACCACCCAATATTATTGGTGTATACATTTGTAAAATTTATTAAGCAAGAGTTGTGTCCGCCATATGGGGACTTAGCAGAAAAATGAGTTGATAAAAACAAAATCTCGAGCATGCGACTACTAAGCAACTGGATACTTGGGGAATGAGTCTGACAACAAAACGCGGATACTAGAAGAATTTTGAGACATGAGACTGTTGGATAGATTGACGCCTAACCAGACAGTCAGGGGACTTAACATACATATCATAAGGATATAATAGGGAATTATACACCCGAGATTGACCACCAAAACCAACAGAAGTCATCATAACAAGAGCTAGCGATGCGAAGCAGGCACCATCAGAAGAGTTTATTATAAGATAAAGAAAGAAAGTAGGAATTTCTCCTCAGGGTAAAGCCAAGAGACCAAGGAAGATACGGGTTGGAGCTTTTGCGCTGGGAGGATATCGAAGTTAGCATATTTAGTCTTTAGTCTGGTCTTTAGTCGGGCGTAAATTGAAGTTGCGCCTGATGGGGCGTAACTCAAAGTTGCGCCCCAACAATTAAAAAAAAAAAAAAAAAAAATGGGGCGCAATTTGGAGTTGCGCCCCAACAATAAAAAAAAAAAAAAAAAAAATTGGGCGCAACTTTGAGTTGCGCCCCAACAATAATATAAAAAAAAAAAAAAAAAAAAAAAAAATGGGACGAGATTTGGAATTGCGCCTGGTTGGGGCGTAACTCAAAGTTGCGCCTGACCAAATTTTAGTCTCCCTCCACTGCGTTACAACACGGACTAAACCCAAATTTTAGTTTTTTTTTTGCTCTTTGCTCTTTGGTTATGGTCGCACCACTGCAGTTGCTCTAATTAACTTAACTTAACTTAATTACACTAACTAATGATTACACCGACTAATCATTACACAAACTTAATTAGGAAGGGCCATTTAGTATGATTGTACCTTCCAGACCTAGCTAATCTTGGTAAACATTACCAAACAAAAAACTGAATTTTGGGAATGACTGGGATACTCCATAGGGTCTTATAGATAGGATTGGTACCCTTAAACTACGAGGATTATTGTTGTTGGACCTAGTGAGAGCTTTATAGCAAGACTTGACAGTGAAAATTCTTGACAATAAATGAATATATTTGTTAGGTTGCATACATAGTAGGGAAAGTAAACAATGTAAGTAGTCTTCTTCTGATTGTAAAGAAAGAATTTTATTACACAGAAAAAAAAGAACAACAACCAAAACCTCATGCTGGAGTGAAGATTAAAACTACTCCCACCCATAGACGACCAAGGAAGGAATATGTCTGATCTTATTCCAATCCTCTCCGGTTGCCTCTTTCATCCTGCTCTGGAATAGAAGAGGCATATTAACTACTTTTAATTCTTTGAGTGTTCTCAGTTGTTGCAAACCATCAGGAATCATCTCCAAATTTATGCAACTACGAATCTCCAAATTCAATAAGCTTCTTAATGCTCCCTCCTCTATCGTCCATTCCTCCAAATCCTCTGTCGAAATAATCTCCAAGGTCTTAAGACTGCGAAAACCTCCTCCTGAGCAAACCATCTTCTTTCCTGCGTAAGAGCCAAACCCCAAGTGTAGACATTTTAAGTAAGGCAACTTCTCTAGAACCATCATCGGGTCCTCCTGAATCAATGAGCACTCCAGCTTCAGCTTACAAAGGTTCGGTGGGAATGAAATAGGTCCATTCCATCCATATAACACTCCTTTCAAATGTAAACGTCTGAGGCAAGAATGGCTTGCGAGTTGGATAGATGCTAGGGGTACTCCCTCAGTTGCTCTAGAAATCAGCGCCAACGATCGAAGGTCCAGTAAGTTGGCAACGGCATCAGAGATCTCATCTGAGTGAGAACTCAAACATTCTTCTATCCTTAATTTTTTGAGGGAGCTCAGCTTTTTCAACTCACCGCCATTTATCCAATCTCCATCCTGGACGATTAACAACTGGAGATTTCTTAGATTACCAATCCCTGTGTTACCAGCAGAAGATTTCCACCAACGCCAACTATTATATGCTGCCGGCTTAATACCATCCAGATATAAATGTCTCAGCTGTTGCAAGTTCCAAATGTTTTTATCCAACGTGAGTTCAGTAATACAACCATTGAGGTTAAGAGTTTGCAGATTAACAAGTTTCCTTAAGTAAATCGTGTTAAACTTTTCTAGCTTTGTTTTCTCTAGGCTCAAGTACCTCAGATGTATGAGTTCTCCTACCTCCTTTGGAAATGAAACAAAACCTTCAGAATGACAGTAGAATTCCAACACCCTTAGTGATCTGAAATCCCCAAACAAAGAGCTTAAGTAGTTATCTTCCGCAAACAGTGCACGCCTACAGATCAAAGTACGGATTTGATTGTCACCGAACCTGGAGTACTTAATGCTTTCACCGCGTTTACAATAAACAGCTACTCGGCGACTGCTGTTTCGTTCTTCATAAAATTTATCAATGCTACCATAGAATTGAGAAAACTGATCTTCTTTAGATTCGGCAATAGAGACATCGCGTAGTAGATCGTGGATGCGACAAGTTTTCAATCTTTCATCATCGCATCTCATTTTATCCGCCTGGATCAAGCTTCTACGTATTAATTCTTCCAAGTAATTCTCTGCAGTGTCTTCCAATGTTTCTCCTTCTCTCTTGCTTACAAATCCTTCAGCAATCCAATACTGGAACAACTTTGTCACCCCGATCTCGCTTTTCTCAGGAAAGAGGCTCATATATAGAAAGCACGGCTTCAAGTAAAATGGCAGGTAATCGTAACTCAATGCTAGAATTCCCGAGCATTTGTAGGAATCATCACCTTGACTCAGAAGCCAACTTGCACTAGCATTTACTTTTGACCATTCAGACCGCTTTTTTTCGTGGCTAGATAAGAGGCTTCCAAGCACCACTATCGCAAGAGGTAACCTGCGACACTTCTCCACCATCTGTTTTCCGAGGTCCTCTGCATTTATCGAATGAAGTAACAGCTGCGAATCATTGATACTGCTCAATGGAAAAACTTTTTTTAGAAAGAGCTCCCAACTCTGAAATTCCTTTATTACAGCCAACTCGTGGATGTTGGAATTAGACGAGGAATCATCAGCATACAAAGCTACATGTTTGTGGCGAGTGGTAAGCAACACTCTGCTTCCATTATTTTCATCCGGGAAAACACTTTTTAACACATCCCAAGTACTTAGATCCCATATATCATCTAGCACTATCAAATACTTCCTACCATGCAAATGCTCACGAAGCTTCTCACTTGACAAATTCTCTTCATCACTATTGGTAGCAAAGCATTTCACAATGTTCTTTAAGAGATCTTGTAAATTATACAATTTTGATATATAAACAAACGCTCGGCAATTAAAATGTTTCTGCACGGCATCATCTATATAAACTCTCTTAGACAAAGTAGTTTTACCTGCACCTCCCATGCCTACGATCGAGATTACCCGTAGTCGCCTATCATCATCACCTCCATCTCCCACCAACAATGACTTAATGACTCGTCTTGAGCTATCCTCGTGAATTTGGACCGCATCCTGCTGATAGATCTCATTGGCAATTGTAAATCTTCTTAAGTTAATCTTTTGTTGCGAAGTCAATGATGAGACCCGATCTGAAGTTTCAGCACCAGTACCTTGTACACTTTCAACTCGATACTTGTCCCAGTTTGCTTTTAGTTTCTCTGCCTTGTTGTTGATCTCTACGAGTCGATTCCCAAGCTTGTGCAGAAGCGGTAATCGTATGGTAGAGGTAATTGAATTTTTCAAGCTGTTGATAACTCCGGAATCCCTTTGAAGCCGCTTATAGTTAACAATCAGGATAAATTGATCAATTACATCCTCAGCGTCAAAGGCAATTTCACGTAATTGCTTCACCCAGAGCTTCAACATATCATCAGATTTACGCTTTTCGTCTGCTTCTTTGATAGATACTAATATCCACTCGAGCTCACTCTTAAGCTGTTTCATTTTTCCTTCGACTGCTACTAGAAAACAGGCTTCATCAGTCAGCAAGTTTGTTATCATTTGTAGCAAAATTTTAACAGCTGCAGCCTCGGCCATCTCTTCCTAGTTTAATTAAGATCTTGGAAGCAGTAGTAATTTCTGTTCTTACTGCAATTTAGTTTGAGAAAAACGTTTGTGCTTGGGAACACAGGGTCCTTACAAAATAAGTACTTATATTGGATCAAGTATTAGTATCGAATGGTTCAGATCAAAATCTAGCTAGATTAATTTCATATTCATAACAAATAATCTTTAAATGAACATTGAACACTTCTTGTGTATATATTTATATTCATATTCACTAACGTCAAGAAACTGACAACTTTGACAAGTCTATGGCGCGAATATATGGTTGGAAACATTACTCTAGAGTAATTGATTACGTGGGTGGATCATATTATACAATTTATACTCATATATTCGGTAACACGTCCTTTTCTCTCAGTCTCAGCTTTGTCATTTACTTCGATTCGTTTATGACTTTTTCGTCTGCCCTTATACTGTAATTCAAATTCTGGCCGCCCCCCCAATCATATAATAAAAAATTGACTTGCGGCACAAATATACTCTTTTCCATCCATTTGATCGTTGAATGTAACTTCCGAGTCCCGACCCTCTTATCTTCCTTAACTACCCCATCAACACCCTTTAGTAGTTGGGTATTATTTGGCCTTCATAAAGTTGAGTAAGGGGCAGAGAACATCAGTGGAATCTTCTCAAAGTTGCGTGATTTACCATATTCATTTTGAGTATATGCATGTTTTTACCTTTTCTGTGAACTCTACACTTCCTTCTTCCTTCACTATCTCAACAACCACGGATGCAATCAGGTTAAGGCTGAAGATTTGTAATCAGTTCATAAGTCCAAGTGTTTTGATCATTGCTAAGGTGATGTTATGCTTGTTTTCTTCTTGTCTTTTTTTTTTCCCTTTCTCTTTTTTTTTAGAAACTGGAAAAAATACGAATCTGGTATGTGTTTCATCATTAGCTGGAAATTTAGGGGTTTGTATTCTAATTTTATACTCAGGGTGTTGATTATTTAGGGTTTTTTGATTCTCTGTCGTATGCAGATTATTTATAGCTTCCCCTTGATTGCTAGTTGCTAATGACAACCAATGGTTAGGATTTCATGTGGGTTGGTTAATATTTGTTGAATTTTCGGTTCTATTGGTTAGATTTGATAATATGTGATCTTGATCCCTGGTTTGGTGTAAAAAAATGGTTAGGGTTTTAAGTGATCGAAATGAGTTTGATTTTCTGTCCTTAGAAACTAGAGCGTTTTGTAGGGGTAGTTAAGGCAGTTGAAAGGTCAGAACTTAAGGGAAAGATATAATTTGGTGATGTGCGGGATTGAAGAGATTGCTGACCAGAATTCTCAAGATGTGTTGGTGATTAAAAATTTGGGGCGAGGTAGAACGGGCATAGATGAAGCAAAGTTCAAGGGTAAGCGAAACTTTCGCAAACTGCATCTATATTGGAGTTCCTTGGATGATGACGACGACATAGCCTTGTATGATGACTATGTAACGGTGTTAGAGAGTCTTCAACCTCAACCTAATTTGAAAGTTTTGGGAATTCATGGTTTCTCGTGTTTAAATCTTCCAAAGGGTTCATTGTCTTATTATCTTCCGAATCTGGTGGAATTACACATTGAGAATTGCGACAGGTGTGCGCAGCTACCAGCTCTAGGTATGCTTCCATGTCTTATGGTTCTCAATATATCGGGAATGAAGTCAGTGAAGCGACTAGGAAAAGAGTTCTATTACCAGCAAGAAAGCCACAAAGAAGGAGAACAAGAAACCCATAGTGGAAAATCATTGTTCCGGTCGTTAACTGAGTTGAGTCTTACGGATATGCCAATTTTAGAAGAATGGCTTGCTCCTCCTTCACCTTATTGTAATAATTCCTTCCCTTCCCTTAAAAGCTTCACTATTAGTGGCTGTGTAGGATTGAAATCCATACCATTAAGTTCATGTTCTTCTCTTGAGAGCTTGAAGTTACAAAATACCACCGATGAGGCAGTTAATTCAATCTTAGACAGTAAAGGAGGACAAGGACTGAATTCTCTCACTTCGGTTTCTATACAAGATTCCCCGCAGCTTATATTTTTCCCAGTAGAGGTAATCCAAAATGACACTCGTATTCAGTCTCTAGAAATCGTGGACTGCTCTAAGTTTCAAGGTTTTCGTATTCTAAACAACAACCACGACAAGACAAAACTATATTTAGGTATTGTATTCAACAACAGCAGCATCAGCTCTCTCCGCTCGTTGAAGTTAATTGATTGCCCTACGTTAACATCCATACCAGATTTGCGAAAATGGACTTCTCTCACTGAACTGCGGATTGAGAATTGTGATAAGCTGAAGAAGTCTTTTCCATATGATTTGGCATCCCTTCACCACCTTCAAACACTGTATGTTGATCGCTTCATTGATGTGAGTAACAAGTTGGGAGCAGATACTACTACCAGGTCTCTCTTTCTCTCTTCATCTAGTTTATATAAATAGTCCTTCAGTGTACTCTTTGGTGTGTGTTCTTCATTGTTTTCTTTTGCTGCAGCAGAAACAAAATAACAAAACCAGTAACTAATACGTTTAAAAATGTCCTTTCATAGCCTTGCCAAATGACCGAGTCCTCTGTTACATTTTTTTTTTTTTTTGATAAGAAGAGAAGATATATTGAAGTAAAGGAATTTACATGAGTTCTACCAGAGGTAGATCAAAGAAAAGTCGCAAAACAGAAAAAAAAAAACATAATTACATTATTAAATCATAGTTACATTTTTTAAAATAAAAATCAAACGCTTTATTATGTTTTACAACCACAACAAGAAGTCTTGATATATCTGTTTTGTAAAACCTCGGAAGCGTTAACACAGCCACAAAATGATAAATTATATTTTGCAAAATACAAGAATACACACTCACAAGAACAAGAACGTAACGACGTTCAATCCTCGGGAGAGAATAAATGATTTCATATATTATAAAATTAAACGTATTGCAGATAAAGAATAGATTTCTGGTGTGAATTCTAAGTTCTCTGGTGGGAAATATCTATGTAGAATTGTAGATTGATCATATTACTTTTTCTACAATCATATTTTTCGAAACAAGCAAAATTCATTCCATGAGTGCTGAGAAAGCACAAGAAATAATGAAGTACAAGAGTCACAATAGTTAAGCGATGGGATTACATGTTGTCTTTAAATTTTTCCGATCTACACATAAAGTCATCAAAAGTAAAGATCCTAAGCTCTTTGTAGACCTTACTTTTTCTACAATAATAGGGTTTCCTAACTTGACTTAACCTTAATTCGTAAGTTTTCTAATGTTTGACCATCTTTAATTTGTATTACTTGCAGGATTCAGTCTATCATGTACTACTTTGTATTGTGGATCCTTGGAACTTATGGAGGGTATGCTCTGGGAGCCATGATAGCCATCAGACCTTATTACTGGGTGGGGGCATCAACTAACAAACTACATCATTTACTTTTTTTTTGTTCCTGGATGGCAATTTTTTTTTGAACTGCCTAACCCTGCTATAATTTTTGTAGGATTCGGTTGCTTATGAACTTCTTGCAGTGTTGGCAATATATTTGTTTGGTAAATATGGATACGAGTTCATTGGATATTTGTTGGAGGTGTCAGAGTGGGTCAACACGTACCAAAAGTCTAAACATGTTAAAGACACACGAAGGTCATGGGACCTGCAAGAAAAAGAAAACTGTCCGGTTGATAAACAGGTAATTGCGCTTGAACAGAATAATGAAGTGAAAGAGGAGAGTCTTGATTTGACAAAGTATCTTGATACTAACTTTAAAGGACCTGCCCTTCTCCCAAATGTAAGTTGTAAATCCTTGTTGATCATTGGTAACAAAATTTGTTGCTGACTTTCAAGTTTGGGCTCTCATGAATAATTTTAAAATTTAAAAGGACCCTGCCAAGAGAGAGTTCGCAGAGGAATTACTATCTTACATAAGCAACGCTACAAGCAGTGTGATTGGCTCGATCAAGGGAGACACAGACATTGGTAAGAGGGAACCCTTTCTATTTTTATATATTTGATTTCGAAATGAGAAGAAAAAAATATTGAAGAATTGAAAAGGAACTTGCGGTATATAGCAGATTGATAAACCAACTTTATGTCGTCATTCGTGGTTGATTTGCAGTAGGTGCTCCTTTTGATTACCTAGAAGAAGCGCTCTCCAAATTTTCCGATGGGCCTTTCTTCCTTGGTGAATTCAGCTTGGTAAACCGATTTTTCTTTCTGCATAGTATACTTACTTTGTTATAGGAATACGAGCTTCCGCCTAAGAGTTATCAGTTGCTGAACCCTTATGTATATATCCTGAAGTGTTGGAAAGCACATTAGTGTGCTGCCAACTTACTCTATGTCATTTCTGGTGGCTGTGACTTGGTAACTGAATATGAAACTTTAAAGGAAATTTCCTGATATGTCAGGTGGATTTAGCTTATGCTCCGTTTGTTAAAAGGTATCAACCGTTACTATTGGATGTTAAGAAGTATGATATCACGAAAGGAAGGCCGAAGCTGGCATCATGGATTGAGGTACACTCAAAATCCGTCATTATTATTTGCATTTTGTTTCAGGCATTTTGTGATTTGATTTTCTACTGGTGTCATGATTTTAATCGTATCACGAAGAAAAGAAAATTTGTATCAACACCCATGCCTTACACTCTTTTCTGTTAGGTTCTGTTAGGTAATGCTGGGGCACGCACATCGAATGATTAATGTTACCCATGCTTTCTACTTTGACCCCCAAAAGTAGTGGAGACAAATTTGTTCTACCCATCCGTAAAGAGCTAGCTACGTCAATTCCATAGATAAAACGTTTTAAAACAGACACCAGCAAGCATACTAAGTACTAACTAGCTGGGGAACATTGACATGGACATGACAGGACAACACGGTGAACCGAAAATATGCGGTTGCACTTATTTGGCTTCGTCTTTTATTTCATGAATTTGGATGGATAATTTGTGTTAATGTGAAGGGAAACCTCTCTGTTACATTCTATTTTACAGGTAAATCCAACAGACAATGATCCCGAACAGGCATTGGAATCGAAGCAAACAGGCAATGATTCCGGACAGGCATCGGAATTGGAGCAAACAGAAAGTGATCTTGGGCGGTCATCTACGACGAAGCAAACAGGCAATGATTTCGGACATTCAGGACTTTCATGCTTATTATCTAACGTGGATTGGTAAGATAGACTCACCTTATTACTCATGTTTATCAGTCCATTTGTTTCTGCAATACACTCATTCAGTTATTTCGCAAACGGGGGCGTAAGTTTTTGCATGCCTTGGGTTGTAAGCAAACGTATCTGAAAGTGTATCCTTTGTTCTTATTATAATCTTTACTGTAATTTGAAGGCAAGGTGAACGTTACCGAAGAACAGTAATCGCCAGCTTGGTTAAGGGTGTCTATGTACTGAAGGACGACCATCGACAACACCGGCAAGGGAGTGAGGCTCTCGCATCACCATGGTGGGAATCCTTCAATTTTAAGTTATTGCATACTCTCACAGATGATGGAGATTATTCCATCTTCGGCGCTGTATATGAATACATACCTGAGTCCGAAGGAGCTCCAAAATATGTAATTGCTTTTAGAGGAACTATGGTGGATCGAGATACTGATATGAATTTAAACTTTAATCATCTGATGAATAAACTTCAGCATACGTCTCGTTTTGGAAAGGCAATGCAAGCTGTCAAAAACATGGTTTCTAAAGAAGGAGCTAGTAATATATGGTTGGCAGGGCATTCTTTGGGTGCTTCCGTAGCAATGCTTGCAGGAAAAATCATGGCAAAGAAGGGTATTTTCCTTGAATCATATCTATATAATCCACCATTCGTTGAAGCTCCAGCCGAACTTTCTGGAAGCCAGACATGGAAGCATGGGGTCATTGCTATTGATTGGGGACTCTCAGCTGCCTCGGAGAAAAACCAAGAGGGACAACAATTAAAATATCTTTTCACCAATTCATCACCGTGGGTACCCAACCTGTTTCTGAATTCATCTGACAACATATGCTCAGGGTACATAGCTTATTTCAGACTCATAGAAACGATGAAAACGCATGGAGTTGGAAGTATTGGGAGGTTGGCGGAATCACCGGAGGAGTATCTATGGAACGCTAAAAAAAAATTGGCGCAGAAAAACACTTGATTCCTTCAGCTTGCGTGACTATTAGTCACACTCCAGTTTTACAAGCTCACATGCTTAGTCAATGGTTTACAGATGATTCAGTTTCAGACCCTAAGGTGCTCCGCTACTAGCATTTGTTCTCGATCCAACTCTGTGTGTGTGTGGATTGTGATTAATATTATTTTGTGTTATTTTTCCGTGTACTGTTATGGTAATTTTCTTCTTAATTAAATGCGTATACGAATATATTATGGTGTTAATTCTCTCTGTAGTAGTGACAACGATACCCATATTCCCACCCCAACGACAACAGACCTCTAGGCGCACTTATGGACCAGTATCTCAGTGGACTAAATGAGTAATTAAGCAACCAATTTCCGATAAATAAACCTCCGTTTATAACAAACTTCCTTTTCCGGTTTCCCCAATCTGGAGACTCGTACTAGTATACTATTTTCTCGGCCGATATATTGTTGGAAAATTAAAAAGAATTTTCAGATGAATGGAAATCCATTGTCTAATACCTAATCGAGTTGGGTTTTGGAGTTAATTGGATTTAGCCCAATTAAGTTTCTGGTCAGTTTGGTTAGGGCAGTTTCAATTTGAAACCAAACCCTTCCAGAAATATGAAAGGAAACAACCTTTCAAAGAAAACCCTTGATGGAAACTCCATGAAGAATCGTGATGGTTCAACGAAGAGGTATTACTGACATCTATAAATACCCTGCACAATTAGGTTAGAAGATTAATTAGAAAACTAGTATCCATTCACTAGTGGAAAATAGAAGTTCCGCGACCGTCAGGACAAGTCATATATACGAGTTATACGACCATTTTTAACCGTCTCTGTTGGGGTCTCTGATAAAGCGTAGCTGTTTTTGTACGACCCTAACCGTGTGTCTCAAAATAACGACCGATTTTAAGAGTAACGAGGTATGAGACCCTAAGCCGTGAGTCTCGATTTAAATTATAATAAAAAAAAAATGATTGATTTGCTAAATGTCTGAATGACTAAATCTGAAATAATCTGACTGCATCAAGGTCAAGTCAAGTCAAACAAAATTCAAGTCAAATGGAACTCAAGTCAAAGTCAAAGTCAAGGTCAAGGCAAATGGAACTCAAAGAAAGTCAAGTCAAAGTCAAGGCAAACTTAGATTAAACACAAACTGAAATTCAAATTTAAACTCAAACTTGAGAATTCCACATTCATTCATTTTATCCATTGGGTTTAAAATTACACAAAAAAAGATGAAATTCTGGTTACATGTCCAAGCTAGCTAGCTAGTAAGTTCTAACAAGTTGCTAAACTAATAGACAATAAGCTAAAAACAACTTGTTAAACAACAAAACGATAAGCTCCTCCGATGACGATGAACTTAGCCCATACTTCATAAATGATATCAAGTAGAGCATCCATGTACGTGTTATCTCCTTGTTTCACATACTGTTGTTCACAATCTGAAGGTAAATAACTCATCTATCTTCTAATGACTCATCTAAAATATCCATTTTATCAACGAGTTCCTGGGATCCAAAGTACCGAATCTTGCGAGTACGCCACCACCTTCATAATTACGCTTTGAATAAACTATTGGTGGTCAATTAGTCTAAACAAGAGAGGTTAGGTAATATGCATCTTCGTATGGTATCGGCTCTTGTTTAGAGTATTATCGAAACCGGACAGTCTACTAAGTTCACAATCATAGATATCAACAAAAGAAGACATGTTTGAAAGCCATCTAAACGTTAATACGGTATTTTCCAAAGTGTGCAAGCAACAAAAACAAGATGAAATTAATCAAGTGTAGGAGCAAATTACCTTTGAAACCTAACGATTAATCCGAATCCAGTGCATCTCTCAAATCTCCATAACCATTTTCTAGCCTGAATACAGAAACTCCGGGCTTGTTGTATCGAATCAAAACAGAAAGACATCCATAGAAAATACATAAAGAGGTCGGATGTATTTCAAGTGACGCCATTGAACATCAACCTTGACATCCAAATCCCGCCAACATGGAAACACACCAATGAGACAAGCAAAACAAGCACTTGTCATTGAATTTCTAGTGATATTTGACAAAAACTATCCCTGGTGATTTTAAGCGAAGCGCAACTTTCACGCATGGGTACAGGACTTACAAGATGATTGGATGGCTCGTCCAGCAGAATAATGTGTGGTTTCTTGAATGTTATCTTTGCAAAAGCAACCATGCTCTTCTGACCACCTGGATATCATTTAACTCCACGTTCAGCAATCCAGTCGACAGTCATTGAAAAATACAGGGTTGTTACAATTTATATGCTTATATATCAGCTCATTCTTGTTTTAAGCATTTGAGTTTGACAATGAAATCGAGTTTATATACATATCACGTCAACTAAGCTGCTCTCAACTACAAGGTAGAAGCAGACCGACTAAATTTTCATGGCTACAGCACATATCTTGTTTTCTGATGATAGTTCCATCTAGAATTCGCCAGTTCTCAAATTACTTGAGCACTAGGTGATAGTTCCAAACAATCTCTTTAAACTTACCCAAAGATGGGCATTGAAGGAGAGATATACCTGACAAAGTGTATATAGGTTGAAGAGCAAGATTTCCAGTAACACCCAAAGAACCAAAGTGAGATCGAAGTTTCGTTGGGGACTCCTTGGAAAGAGAAAATGACAGAAGTCGGTGATTACGATATGTGTGTGTACGTATGCGGGTGCGTGTCTTTGTTCAATATATCCGAGTAGAATATGAAAGAATTCATCAAGTATAAAGCAAGTTAGCAACAGATCAGCAACTTACAGGATACACATCATGTACGAGGGGATTTGAAGTTAAATCGAGCCCATCAACGTGGTGCGACTAAAGACAAAGAATACGAACTCGAAGAATATACATAAATTAGCAATAAAAGAACATTTTGGATGGAAGAAAGGATCAGAACTTGAATCAGAAGTTATGCATTCAGATAAGTAAAGGCAACGTGCATAGCAAGAAAAGTGTTTACTAAATCATATAGTAAACAAAGAGCCAAAACTTTTAAGCACACAAGGAACACATATAATTAGGTTAATAAACTCATATAGTTCAAGTAAGCCTAAAGGTCCACCAGGGTAACCAAATGATGTGTCATTTGTGATAGAAGGTGAAATATAATAAGAACTTAAGAAGGCAACAAAGTTGTGTGAGTGCTCGATAAAAGAATAGATGATTAATATAACAAAACAAGAATTACACAAATTTCTAAATCTGGTCAGATTGGCCATTGAATATTCACGTTTTTAGCGATAAATATTGTAAGATGGAATAGTGGCATCATATGAACTCCTTTCCGACAATCCAACGAGAATTTAACCCGGGAAACTTATCACTAAGCATCCGAATGTTTTCTAAATACTATACTTCAGGGTTTTGTCATAAACTCATAGTGGAAACATACATATCAAACAACGAGATGGAGCAACAACACGTAAATAAGTTGCACAAAAAGCTTTCTTAGTGGAACGTGCGACAAACCCGAAACTTATGATAGGAGCCCCAGTGCATCATCCGGTGTGGGAACTCAAACTTGTAGCTGCATAACAACATATATTAGGAAGTTAACCAATGGAGTCGAGTAAAAATAGAAACCCGGAGAAGCAAACAAGTGATTGACAATATCCGAAGTCTTATTATTTCATAAGTAGATTTTTAATAAGGATCAATAGAACTAGTGCATACTCAGGGTCATTTATGACTTCATCCACAGTACCCAATCGCTCAATTGCCTGGAGAAATCAAGCACAAGCAACCATAAGAAAGAAAATTATCGCATAGAGGCCTTAGAATACAAAATCTCAAAACAGGCATTGAAAAGCTCTATGCCCGAAACTAATCCAACTACCGAACAAATACATGAGATAAAAGATCTAGTGCTCACACTGCCAAATCGATTCAGAGAACTAACTCAAATGGAGATAACATAGGTTTTAAATTGGTTCTAATACTATATAAAGTGAATGGTAAAAATTACCTTAATTCTTGATTGAACTAATGATGCCCTCTTTGCAAATCAACGAAAGCGCAAAAGCAATGGTTAGCGGTCATAAATCGAGCCTCAAATGCAAATCATGCTCGCAAAAATAATAAAGTTTCACCAACTTTTCTCGATCTCACCAATTAGTTTCGAATGATTAAATAATACGGGGAAAAAGAAAAGATTGCATCCTCGTTCATTTGGTTAGTAAGCAGAAGTGAACCTGCATATGAGCTTTGGCTTTTTCACTCGAATCAAAGGCCTTCTGCTGGTTCTTCATCCGTACCTCACGTGTCCTTTCAAATGTATCATAGTTCCCCTTGTAGGCTGTCAGGTTTATGTGCTTGTAGATGAAGAATATCGGTAACCACCTGAAGAAAGTATCGTAGATGAATCAGTGACTAAAATACCAAAGCGATAACATTTGATGGTTAATTTAGTATACCTTCGATCCAGGGGCGGAGCCACATGGAGAGGTGGGTGTGCAATTGCACCCTCTGTTGTGAGCTTCCAAGCCTAATTTGAACGAGTTTTTCCCCATTTTTGCCATTTTAACTCTTTTGCACCCCCTCAAATGTGCACTAATTGGTAACTTGCCCACCCATTTTTAGAATTCTGGCTCCGCCCCTGCTTCGATCCACACCTGCTTCGATCTCTGTGGAAGTAACACCTTGATCTTCCAATTCTTCTTAGCAAGAGTAATCTCTTTCATCCTTTTGACCACATCAACCGTCTGAGCCGCATAGCTTCCATAAACCATCTCTTATCCTCCTCACTGCAGATATAACAACAAACAAATTTCATCCAATGCAAATGACATAGTTATCTCTTATCATGTCCAATTCCACAACAATTCACAAATTTCAATAAGTGAATGGATGAACAAACAAACCTTGATTATGTTTTGTTTTCTCCTTGAACTAGTCTTGTTCAAGCAATTCCATTGCATTTTTCGCTTCGATCCTCTTCGAGTAGCTTCAACGCATCGTTCTCTTCCATTTGAATCCTATTTTTTTTGAAACTTCTTTGAATTCTGCATCTGGGTTCTCTTTTTTAACCTCATCCCATTGATCTTTGCACCTTAAAACATAATCTGATGATGGTTTTGTCATCTCTAGGATCTTCTTTTTCTTGTTCTTTTCATTCTTTTCAGCTTCTTTCTCTCTCAGAGATTGAACCAGTGGAAGACTCTGCACACAGAAAAAAAATCCCCAAATCAAAATCAAATCCCAGATTCAGAAATCTAAGATAAGAAATTAAAACCCTTAATTCAGAATTTAATATCAATTAGCTAAAACCTAAATCTAGAAGAAATCAAATATCAAGATCAAAACTTAAAACCCTAAATCAAAACTCCTATTTCAACAATTCATTGATCAATAAACGAAAACCCTTTCTATAAAAATCAAAACCCCTAATCAGAAACTCCGATTCAACAAATCAAGATTAAGATATGGAAACCCGTTATCAAAAATTTATGAACCCTAAATTTAAAATCCAGAGATGAAGAAAACCATACCACAGCAGGATTAAATTCCTTCAACTTCTGCAATTACTCAACTTGAAGTTTCTGTTGTTCTTTCCCTTTAATCTCCAACTCCCTTCTTTCGATTTCAACATCTCATCACGATCTTTCAAAATCTCTTGAGTTTTCTCCTTAATCGCAAATATGAAAAGAAGAAGATGGTTCGAGAACAATGATTTGATTTCTTCATGTTTGCTTAAGTCGGTGGTTAGATGTTTTCTTTGGAGAATTCGATGATTTTTTTGTGGAGGAAAGGGGCTGGGTTTAAGAGAAACGATTTAATTGATTTCTTAGAGGTTTTTTCGGTTTCGCTTTGGTGGTGAGGGTCAAGAAGATGGATAAGAGAGGTGAGGAGGAGACCAGAGAGAGCAGGCGAGAAGAAGAAAGAGAAATGGGAGAGAGAAAGAGGTATATTTATATGCTCTATCAAATAATAAAAAATTATCATATCTGAATCGGTTTTCATGGGTAGCGGGATCCGTAGTAGTTTTAGGGCAAAATAGTAATTATTCAGAGACGGCTATTAATCATCTCGGAATTTTTCCGTGTTTTTATCATATCAGAGACGGCTATTTTTGGTCAACGGTCCAACTACTGTTACTGAGGGTCTCGGATGTGGGTCGGTAAACACCCATTTTCCACTAGTGATTCTATTGCATTCACTAGAGATTAAGTTTTGTTAATGAAGAGAGTTCATCACTAAAGTTTTGGTTCGCCGTTTCTCGAAGTTTGGAGTGCTACTACATCGAGAAGAAAGTCGTTGTATCCTGGGAGACAGACATCGATAATCCGTAAGCACCAGTGCGGGGTGAATCTGTCTTAAGGCTAGAGGATATAATCCTTGCCTCGACTTTGATTTCGTCTAATTGGGTTTGCATATCTCTTCTTCTCTGTTTGTTTTATTGCAGTTTATACACAAGATTGCCAACAATGAATCCGGGTTCCGTGCACCGACTCAAGCGTACAAAATATGTAGTTTGGGATTCGCAATTGGCTATCAGCAATTGGCAGATAAATTATTGTTTTTGTTCGGTAAAGAATTTGCTATAACAAATTTTTTAAACTCAGGTAATTGGATTCATGACCCATCAACATGAGCAGAGGATGTCTGTGAAAGCCATGGATTAGGTAATTGGATTAGATATCGCACTCATAAGAATCATGCGAAGTAATGATATAATAAAGAAGCGAGCTGACCTCGCACACAACATATCCCTTATGACGGAATCAATGACGTTACGAAGTCACCAGTAAAATGCGAAAGCCATGCGAAGACCAAGAGCTCGTGCGAGAAGGACCAATATAAACGTGCAAAGATATCGCATGTCAGATCCGAAAATAAGGGCTTTATTAGTTGTCCTCCACTATGTAAACTCCTATATTTAGGACCAGTCACTACTATATCAAAGAGAGGTCTTTTTGAGAGTTGAGATAGAACTTTAGGAGAGAGAAAGTGAATTGTTCACCAATATAAGATTATATCTCTTTCCTTTGTATTGATTTTTAAACTTAATAAAATTCTTCTATGTGTTCTTCATCATGATTTCATAATCTAGTTAGTTAGCTATCAAGGGGTGTGGTAGTAGGATTTCTACTACTACATTTTGGCGCTAGAAACATGGACGGGGTAGAGATTAGACCTGTTTGTGAAATTTTTTGTTAGAATAATGATGTTTTTGCTAAATATGTTTTAAAAAAAAAAAGTGTTTTCAATAGAAATTTGTAGTTGATTTTCGCTAAGTTCTTACTAGATTTATGTCTTTGAATCTATTTTAAAGGACTGGAAGATTTCTTCATAAAAAAAAAGGGGTTTTACTCATTTAAAATCTATAAGAAAAAGTGTTATTTCAAGAACAGATTAACCAGGGGAGTCTGTACACAAAAGGAGAAGCAAACAAAAATGCATCTGCAGCAGGAAAGACGCAAATCAACCAGAGTGATAAAGGATGTTGGAGCGAAAAAGGGAAGCAGACATTTACCGTGTAATATGATAACAAAATCAGGTTGTAGTGTCGTTGATTTTCATGAAAGAATTACATGACGAATCCACAAACGTGACTATGAATGAAGGAAGATCTCAACTGTTGATAAGATTTCACCTCTACAGGAATGGCAAAAACAGAAAATTGCATTTGAAGCGGACGACATACCAAAAGGAAACTGGGGGCGAACAGATCCCTTGGTGGTAACCATACCTGTGAGAAGATTAAAGGGGAATAAAGATGCGAAAGATGCTCATGAATGGGGAGTTGAAGGAACTTTAATAGATACAGTAAGTTCAGTAGACATTTTGTTCTATCACACGTTCAAGAGCATTGGATATGATGACAAAGATTTAATGCCAACCGCATACGACATCCATGGATTTAACAAAGCGAAGACCAAACCAAAAGGAGAGATAACTATAAATATGTCCCTAGGAGAAATAGAAACACAAGTAACATTGTGCGTGGTGGATGTGGAATCACCGTACAACATGCTGTTGGGAAGACCATGGGTGCACATCATTAGAGGTGTAGCATCAACTTTGCATCAGTGCATACGTTTCCCCATGCCGAGTGGAATAGGCGAAATCAGAGGCGAAGCAGAGGGAGCGAAAGCCTGCCACCAAGTAGATGTTAAGAACTATGAAGGGAGAGCGAAGAAGAGAAAAGATAGGTGGTAAAGGGAAAAGCAATTAAAGAAAGAGGACAAAATTAACGTTTACATGGTACGAGTGAAAGAAGACAAAGGAATACCGAGCGAAATCCCAACTGAAGAAAACACACCAGCAAAAGAGATCAAAGAGCCGTCCCCGTTGGGTGAACCAAAGGCAAACTTAATTGCAGCTGAACCAACTAAAGAGGTAAACATAGGAACTATAAGGTATCCTAAGATGATAAGGATAGGAACCAGAATGGAAGAAGAAGTGGAAGAAAAAATAATCAACCTTCTCAGAAAATATAACGATGTCTTCGCATGGGACATGGACGAAATGCCAGGTATAGAATCTGATGTCGCATGCCACAGGTTAGATATCAGGAAGGACGTGCGACCATTCAAGCAAAGAATAAGAAAGATAGCAACAACATACCATTCGTAAATAGAAGATGAGTTGCAGAAGATGCTAGACGCATGGATAATTCGACCAGCAAAGTATCCAGAATGGATAGCAAACATGGTGGTGGTTCCAAAGAAGAAAAATGGGATAAGGATCTGTATCGATTTCAACGACCTGAATAAAGCTTGTCCAAAGGACAGTTTTCCATTACCAGATATACCATAGCCGTACAAAAGATCGAAATAAAAGATTATCACTAATGGATGGCTATAAAGGCTATAATCAAATCCCAGTGGCAGAAGAAGATCAGGAACACACAACTTTCTTCGCACCAAGAGGATTATACTATTACACCAGAATGCCTTTTGGATTAAAAATTGCTGGTGCTACATACCAGAGAATGGTGAACATGTAGACCATTTGGAAGAAATATTTGAGAGAATGCGGCAATACAAAATGAAGATAAATCCTGCAAAGTGTATCTTTGGAGTTGTGTCAGGGAAATTCCTAGGATACATCGTATCAGATAAAGGAATACAGGTAGATCTAGAAAAGGTGCAAGCAGTTCGCGACATGCCCACACCGGCAACACTAAAGGATGTACAGAAGTTGAACCGGCTATTAGCTTCATTAGGACGATTTATCTCGCGCTCTTCAGATAAATGCATGCAAGCAATTCTTTTTAACATTCTAAAGAAGGGAGCCAAATTTGAATGGACAAATGAATATGAAAAGGCGTTGCAAAACATAAAGAATTACTTAATGAATGTGTCTAATTTGTAGAAAGCTGAACCAGTAGATGAACTACTGTTACAAGGAAAAAGAAATATTCCGCCTATAAAATAGGTACAGAGGGAGTAGCTCTTTTCATAGCTAACCCTATAGGAAGTTTCTAGAAGAGGCTAGAAGGTTTGTTGACCAATTCCTACAGATAATATTCTGGAATATTCCAGGAGGCATGCAATGCAAATCAAATGCCAGGAGGCATGCAAGGAAAATCAATGCAATTTATTCCAGGAGGCATACAGGGAAAATGAATACAATTTATGCTTACCTCGAAATTAGGGTAAGAGCCTAGTTTACAACATATAAATACATGGGTTAAGGCATTACATATAGGGATGCAATTTTGCCTACTAAAACTCCTGTGAAAAACTCTAGCTAACTTAAGCATTGGAGGGTTTTTTGCAGGTACCCCCAACACTGTTCACGTGAAGAGAAAGGTAGCATTTCGATCAATATCAGCATCATCATCAAATTCGTGTTTGGAGGTGAAAATATTTTACCATCCAAAGAAATACTTTCACATAGAAATGGATCAAGCAAATATCAATACTGTGGAGTTTCTTCAAAAATTCATTCTATCTTTTATCGATGTTTACATAAAGACGTCATAGACTTAAGGATATACAAGAGAAGCACAGGTTACGGATATGCATATGTTGGGACATTGGAGCAAGCGATGCGATGCGATGCCGCATTGAGCAAATAAAGTTTGCACAGGTCCCACCAGCACTAGGAACAGACAAACCTGGTTGCTGTGCGCACTTAGAAATTTGTAAATCTCCTACTGGACACGATGAAAACCCTCGTTTTCAGTCTTCTTCATTTGAAGAAACCAAAATGTGCAACTACATGTCTCTAGTCCGTCATTTTAAACCTTGCTTTCAGACGAGAAATTGCAGATTGCAGACACAAGACTGGTAATTACATAAGAAATAAGATTCTAAATACGAACTTTAAATAAAATCTGATATATGTCTGTTTTGATAGGTCTCTATTTTTATTTGTTCAAATTTTGCTACTCAAAAATGACCAAGTTGTTGTCATTGACCTTTAATTTGCATTTGGAGGAATAGGTTATCCACCACTTATCAGCAAAAACACAATTTTGGGACCTAATTGGTAAAAAGAAAAAAATTAGTTGATCCACTTAACCCACTGAGTGATTACAGTAATCAGCATCTGAGATGGACCCTTTGTTTTCATCATGATAATGACATTGAAAACCACCTAAAAGAATTTATTTTCTTTTTGTAAAACTATTACAGTACAGGCATTCGACGCCTGCGGCATGTTGGCCTATTATGAACCCTTCATTTTCTTGGCCTCAATAAACGCTGGCCTTGGGTTGTTTTTTCTTCCGTACCTAACTGACTCGTCTGGAAGGGACTCGTTACATTTTTACTTAAAAATTAAACGATAGTAGTTAAAGATTTTTTTTTATTCCAGTCAGATATGTGCCCACGTGTCATGTATAAAATGATACATAACTCAAAAATGATACTTGACTCAAATAGTTCTGAGTCTCACCTCGAGTCAGACTTCAGAAAAAAGAAAGAAAGAAAAAAGGGAAAAATATCGTTTGGTCCTTTTTTAGGTGGGCCCATGTCTGTTTAGTCCTTTGGTCAAACGCCTTTACTGTTTGGTCCATAATTATTTAAAAATATTTAAATAGACAAAAATACCCTTAGTGTTAATTTTTTTTTGTAGGAGTTCTTAGTGCTAAAAAAGCAGACTTCATTCCCAGGAATGAAGTCCATACAAAAAGCTAAAAAGACAGACTTCATTCCTGGGAATGAAGTCCATACAAAAAGCTAAAAAAGCAGACTTCATTCCTGGGAATGAAGTCTGTACAAAAGCTAAAAGACAGACTTCATTCCCAGGAATGAAGTCCATACAAAAGCTAAAAAAGCAGACTTCATTCACAGGAATGAAGTCCATACAAAAAGCTAAAAACAGACTTCATTCAGGAATGAAGTCCATACAAAAAGCTAAAAGGCAGGACTTCATTCCAGGAATGAAGTCCATACAAAAAGCTAAAAAAGCAGACTTCATTCAGGAATGAAGTCCATACAAAAAGCTAAAAAAGCAGACTTCATTCCCGGGAATGAAGTCCATACAAAAAGCTAAAATGTAGACTTCATTCCAGGAATGAAGTCCATACAAAAGCTAAAAAACAGACTTCATTCCCAGGAATGAAGTCCATACAAAAAGCTAAAAAACAGACTTCATTCCCAGGAATGAAGTCCATACAAAACATCAGCGGCAAGGGAAAACAATCATCTTCATCTTCAACAACATTATCAACATAATCTTTATTATCTTCAACATCAACAACACATCATTATTCATCGTCTTCATCATTCTTTAACAAAGAAGCGGTGGCATCGGGGAGAAAAACACGAGCAAAATCAATTAGACCAAGTGGTAGTGGGAGAACCGAATGAAGTCTGTCTGTCTTCTATTAATTTAGACCCAGATTCCTATATAAGCCGATGGTGATGAATGATCTTTAGCTGGGATCATTTATCCATTTGTCTAAACCGATATATAAGCACATATATACCAAGAAAGTATAAGCCTGGCTGTCTTCTATTAATTTAGACCAAGTGGTAGTGGGAGAACCGAATATCAATTAGACCCATTTGAATCTGATGCCGTCTTTGTGAGTCACAGGACAGGAGCTTCTAGTCTCGGAAGAAAGAATTATATCACCCAGTAAAATCCATGCATGTTCTTGGAGGAATCAATACAGTGGTAAAAACTAATAACTTGGCAATTCCAAGAACAACAAAATTATCGTCTTCATCATTCTTCGTGTTTTGATCAAGAACAGCAACACGAGCAGCAAAAAATCATCGTCTTCATCATTCTTTTACAGCAGCAGTAACATCAGAGGAGAAAAAAACAGCAGCAAAATCATCGTCTTCATAATTGTTTGCAGAAAAACAGCAGCAGAGAAAAAAAAAATTGAGAGGAAAAAAAAACTAGATCTGAAAAAGAAGAGAGAGAAACTGAATATGAAAAATGAGATATTTTGTTATTAATTTTTGTATATATGTGGTCACCCACAGACCAAACAATTATTTTTAGACCAAACAATAATATAAGGGTATTTCTACGCCACTACAAGGTGACATTTACATCATCCATGACATCGCCCTAGGACCAAACAATAATTTTAGGACCAAACTATAATTTATATTACCAAATAGGACCAAAGCAGACACATGGATCGGGTCAACAGGACTAGACTCTCTCTAATATATTATTCCTAGGACCTAATGGTATTTCCTACAAGAAAAAAACAATCTGACATATGGAGAGTCAGATTCACCATAACCCAAACTTAATTGAGTGCCTAGCATTGATACTTTTCACACATAGTTAATATAAATGTACGTATGCACCTTTTAGCCTCTTGGAAGCATATAGAGAGATGCTGTTAAAGGGTAGTCCGAGTGTCTAAGCAACCGAAAGGGAGTAATTCTAAGATTCATCCTGAAGCTACATTCTCTACGTTCTGAACTTCTTTAAACCTTCAGCTAGTATCACAATTCCTTCATTTCACATTTTCTTGTAAGGGTCTTAATATGGATTTCTACGACGAAAATCGGGCAATTATCTGTGATAACGGGTCTGGTTTAGTTAAGGTGAGTTTTTATCGCTGCAACCCTATTCCTGCAATTAAATTTCATAGTTATACTCATGTTTACGCACTATGCAGGCTGGTTTTGCAGGAGATGATGCACCAATTGTAGTTATACCTAGCATAATAGGACGTCCGAAAAACAGACACGCAATGGTTGGCGTTGGACAGAAGGACACTTACATTGGAGATGAAGCGCAAGCAAAGCGGGGTATTCTTCAGTTAAGTTACCCTGTTGAGCATGGGATTGTAAGAGACTGGTCAGCCATGGAGAAACTATGGGAGCATACTTTTGATAAAGAACTCAGGGTGCTTGTTGGCGAACACCCAGTACTCCTTACAGAAGCACCATTGAATCCCAAATTTAATCGCGAGAAAATGATGGAGATCATGTTCGAGGCGTTCGAAATTCCAGCCACCTACATTGCAATCCAAGCTGTGCTTTCCCTGTATGCCAGCGGTCGAACCACAGGTAAACACCGTTACCCTCAATCCTGCACCTCGCACCCTGAACCCTGAACCTTCTTGCTTTATGTCTCCTCCTGTTTTTTTTTCTTAATAAATTCTCCTAGTGAGTTTAGCTTAAAAAAAGTTTATATCATCTGACATTTCAGTTGATGCCTACATGCATAGGTATTGTGTTGGACTCTGGAGAAGGTGTGTCACATGTTGTCCCAATTTATGAAGGATATGCCCTTCCACATGCCATCGAACGACTCGACTTAGCAGGAAAGCACCTAACAGACATCCTTACTAAGATCCTAACAGAAGATGGTCATATGTTCACCACATCAGCAGAGAAGGAGATTGTTCGTGACATAAAGCAGCGTCTAACCTATGTTGCATTTGACTACGAGAAAGAACTGGAAGAATCAAAGAAAAACTCAGAACTAGAACAGGCGTACGAGTTACCAGACGGGCAGATCATAACAATAGGTGCAGGAAGGTTTCGGTGTCCCGAAGTCATGTTTGATCCTAGCAAGATAGGGATGGAATCTGGCGGAATTCATCAGATTGTTCACAAATCGATTAATAAATGTGATATGGATATCAGAAGAGATATGTATGCAAATGTGGTGCTCAGTGGAGGAAACACTTTGATACCTGGGTTGGCTGAACGATTGGCGAAAGAACTATGTACCTTATCACCATCTGCTGTTAGAGTGAGAGTGATTGCTCCTCCTGAAAGGAAGTACAGCGTATGGATCGGAGGCTCTATCTTGGCTTCACTGAGCTCCTTCGAACAGATGTGGATTACGAAAGACGAGTATCTGGAGTCTGGTTCCTCTATTGTTCATATGAAGTGTTTCTGACAAACTGTGTAACTAAAGTGAACAAAATATTGTAAAGTAACCAAAAACTTCAAATGTAACGATGAGAAGCCGAGATTTTAAAAGACTTCCATTGTAATCGACTATAATTACATAAACTGCTAAAGCACTGAAAGGATCTTACAGCTTTCTAATGTCAAAGTACTGACAGAATTACAATTTTTCTTTCGTTTCCATAAATGAAATGAACTTACAGAGAAAGAACCCATTTGCAATTATTAGGTAAATGTGTTGAACTAAGGAGCAGGTAAAAAAATCTGTAAGGACAATCTAAAGACACTAAAGCGCAGCAGGTCAGATAACACCTGTATGTGATGCTAGATTGCTAGTACCAGGCAAAATTATCCCTACTCTCTCTTATCCTCTTCTAGGTCCCCATTTGATATCTGCAGCTCCGTATCTTCCTCTTCCGCGTCGTAAACCCCCTTTGAAGGTGATTGTGGTGGCTTTATTAGCGTCAATGCATCCTCATCATCGAACTCTTCAGCTCCCTCGTCAGAGTAGGCATACCTATCTCTTGTTCATTTTCATTTTCATTAGAATTTTCAACAACAATTAGAATTTTCATTTTCATTTTCTGTCTTATGGTTACTGCAAAAATTGCACAACATTACTCCACATTTTCATTCCTATCTCTCTATTGACAATCAATATGGCTTCACAATAAGGAAATAGAACCAATTTTCGACGAAAAAAATGGATACAACAAATACATAAAAATGAATCAACATTTCCACACTAAAATCTACCGCATTTAAGATATAAGAATCACCATTTTCTGAAACATTAGTAGTAGTGATTCAAGAAGAAAAGAAGAAAAGAAAAAAATGAAAAGAGAGACTGAGAGAGAGAGAGTGAGAAGGTGTATCTATTGGTTGATAGGGCAGAGCAAGCTGATTTACTCATGGTAGTAGTAAACAGATGGGAGGTATTTGTCGAAATAAGATGCCATAGCCTCCTTTTCCAACTTTTTGCAATTCTTTATGGAAATTTCTCGGAGAGAAGAAGCCCATAATCGTAAATCTGGTATAGATGCCAAATTACCGCATTCAGAGATCTCTACTGTCTCAAGGCGGGGGAAGGAATTATGAGGTGGCGGAGGTGCAAACCATTCTTCTAAATTTTCCAATTTCCTGATGGTCAACTCAGTCAACGAGCGGAATAATGTTGTTGCTACGGCTTCTTCTTCATCTTGCTGCTGATAATAAAACTCCACACTGAGACACTTGGCTGAATTCATTCCTTCTATCCTAAGAATCTGGAGGCACGGGAGTTGACCCAAGCCTACTAATTCTTTACAAAAGTTGCAGTCGTAAAACCTTAATTTCACCAGATTAGGAAGACAAGAAGATGATCCCATCCACTTCGGAAACTTTAAACCAGGAAAACCTTCGATACCCAATACCTCCAAATTAGGGTGAGGTTGGAGACCTTCCAGCACCGTAACAGAATTATTAACCGCCATTTCTTCTTCTTCTTGTTTGAAATTCCATTCTAGTTCTAAATATTGAATGCTTTGCTTGTCTTTTAAGTTTGCCATCTCCGCCTCTATTTTACCACCTCTCACATTCTCCAGATTTACTATCCGTATCCTCTGAAGGGAGTTTAGATTTGCTAATTCCTGCATAGAACCAGAACTTGAATTGTAACTGCAGGTACCCATGGAGACATCATCTTCTTTATTACTCACGATGAAAGGATCTAATACTTGGAGGCGAGTTAGCTTCTCAATACCTCCAGGCATTATTAACTGATCCGTGTTTCCACTGTACTCCAGATGTCTCAATTCCACCCAATTCTTAATGTCTTCGGGAAACTTACAATTATCTCCTAAGTTCACAAACTCTAATTTGCAGATGTTGCTAGTCAAAGACTCTGGCAACTCTATTTCAATATCATCCAACTCAAGTGACTTTAGTCGTGTCAAATCTCCAAAGTTACGAGGTAGTGCTTGTAATTTAAAGCAAAAGTTGAATTTGAAATTGGTTAAATTATGGAGGAGACAGATTGAATCGGGTAATTCTGAGATATTTGTATGTGAAATATAAAGGGATGATAGATTTTGGAGATGACCAATATTTGTGGGTAAGAAACTGATATCCCGACAAGCATGCATATCTAAACTCTGCAAATTGGTGAGCCTCGTAATAGAATCAGGTACAAGTCTGGCGTCTGAAAAACGTAGATCTAGATGTCGCAGATTCATCAAACAACCAATTCCTTCTTTGAGAATGTTTTGAACGTTTCTGGATCCAAGAAGGATGAGAGTTTGCAGGTTGTAGAGTTGATGAATGGACTCAGCAGCATGGACATCTTGAAGATCATAAAAGCGAAGGTCAAGGTACCTCATGTGTATAAACTTGCAATTGGAAGAAGATATAGTTGTTGTTTTCATCGATCTAACATAATCACAACCTAGCCGATGTACTGCACGAAGACGCTTGTTACTCATCAGTGGAAAAACAAAACCTTCTTCTTGGAAAATAATTGTCCGCAATTTTGTTGCATTCTCTAATTCTTTTGTTGGTGTTCCTTCCATGATTAGCCGTAGCCGACGCATTTGAGACACATCAGCTTTCATTTCATTTGTATTCAGAGTCGTGACTTCATGACTGCCAACGACACTTAATGCAAGATCATGCACTAAATCATGCATTTTGAAACGACGAATTTCACCCAAGTAATCCTTATATGTGACTTGAAAGAAAGAGCTAGACAACAAATTAAGGAAATAAGCATTACCAATATCTTCGAGTGAGCTCCGATTTCCACCGTTCGGTGGATGAATGAATCCTTCCGCAATCCACAACTGAATCATAGTTTCTGTATAGAATTCCCAATCCTTGGGAAATAGACAACAGTATGAGAAACATTGTTTCAAATGGGATGGTAAGTTATCATAACTCAGTTTCAATATTAGTATAATCTTGTTTGGACTTTCCGGTGTATTGAAAACGTCATTGTCTCTGATCGCCACCCAATCAGATTCATTTTTTTTCAAGCGCATTAGATCACCGAGAAAATTAGCTGCAAGTGGTAAACCACCACATTTTCTCGAAATCTCTTCTCATACACTTGACATAGTTGGAGTTTCGACTGCTCCGCCAGGAGAAAAGGCTCTATTCTTAATAATTAACCAGCATTCTTGTTGTGATAAGATCTTTAGATTGTACGGTGGAATTGTACCCCCAACGATAGATGCAACATTTTCTTTACGTGTAGTCACCAGTATCTTGCTCCCATGGGCACCCCCGCTCAAATAACCATTGAGTTTCTCCCACTCTTCAGCATCATCGATCCACAGGTCGTCTAGCACCAACAAATACTTCTTCCCGATAATCGCTGCATGAACTTTCTTTACCAGAACATGGACGTTAGACAAATGACATGCTTCTCCGGTGAAGGACTCTAGAATCTTTGTTAAAATTAGATGGATATCAAAGTCGTCGGAAATACAGACCCACGCTCTTTGCTCAAAGCTTCTCTTAATCGAGTGGTCTTTGTATACCAATTGAGCTAAGGTCGTTTTCCCAATCCCACCCATACCCACTATTGACACGACTGAGACATTTTCTTGTGGACAAGAATTATCAGATAACATCTCTATTATGCGAGATGCATCGTTTTCCCTTCCAAAAATTTGAGAATCGCTTATGAAAGAAATCGTCATTCGGTCTAGTTGCTCAGTAAGATCATCGACATCACCGGCATGTTCCAACTGATACATAACTTTGTGCTCAGCAATTACATCTAACTCTTTATTAATGGTTTTGATTCTTTCTGCAATTTCCAAACCAAATTTAACTTTAGATTGGATTGTTACCTTCTCCATGCTTCCACGGATAGCTTCGTAATAAATTTCATCCAAAAGGTCGTCAACATCATATGCGACATCTTGGAGCCTTCTCAGCCACAGCAGCACGACTTTGTCTCTCACCTGCTTCTTTTCAGCATCAGATGTTACAGCCGCGATCATCTCCAGCTTATCCTTGAGCTTTTGTAAATCTTTATCTATAGCCCCGGCCTTTCCAATTTTTATGGCAACAACAGAAACCAATTTTTTCATGAACGATGTGGCACCGTTAACAAAGATCTCTTCCAACGCCATAATAACAAGTAAATGATTTCAAGAAAATAAAGAAATAAACCAGATGGATAGAAGAAGAAAGCAAATGGAATATATGATCTTAAGTTTGGTCAAATAGAGGGACTACTTCTCTCTCACATCTCTCTTATAACAAATAAGTGAGGACCAAGTATAAATTAGGAAAAAACATGAAAAAATGGCTACAATGATTGGTTTTCTTAATATTTGTGAAAACAAAACAAGCATATCTTTTAGAGATGAAGGGAGTATTTAGAGTGTGTGGTATCAATCTATGTAATTGTAGAAGATTGAAAACATAATTCAAAATATGATATTTCAAGTCCCACAAGGTACGGTTACAGGGGATATGGTAGTGAAGCCATGATTGAAGGTAAGACTTTAGAGGAGGCAATAATAAAAGAAAAAGAAAAATCTCACTAGATCCTAGTAGTTAATCAATTACTTTGGATTTTACATAAAAGAAAAAGAGTGATTACACAAAAAGAGAGATTGTAAAGACACAGTGATAATACGACTACTTTGGATTTTTGGATTTTATATAAAAGAAAAGTTAAAGATGGCAGATGGGTATGACATCCTTCTGGTACTGGGGACTGGCCCAAACAAAATTAATGGGGGGCTGTTAAATTCTCAGCTAGCATATTCCTTTGCACATGGCAAATATTTGCCATATATATATATGAACCGTTTTTTGGGGACCAGCCTTTTTTTGAGGGGACCATGGTTTTATTTTGGGTAAAGACATTAGAAGTAATTCTAGGTCACCCCATATCTAGTTATTTATTTAATACCTAATCTACCCTCTTTATTAATTTTAGGTTATGATTAGTGAAATGATTTAGTTAAAAACAATTAGTGAGATTAAATTAAAAGATGGGTTTATTATTAGTTGAGTAGAATTATTGTGAGGGTAGAGTTAGAGAAGATGAAGGAGAAAACATGAAAAATAAATTTTTTTCCAATTCACCCCTTTGAGTATTCAAATGATGGATTTTATCAACCACAATAGGAGGTAGAGTATTTGGGTGAACAAGTATGCTCCAAACTTAGATAATGTATGTTAGAATTGGTAAAAACTTCCCCAAAAATGTAAAATTTTGAATCGGATTTTGAACGGTTCGGTTACTTTATATGAAGAACAAGTGCTTAGAACTCATCCGAAGGTGTAGTTCGGTTGCTTTGTGAGGATGAACAAGTAACCGAACTCAAATACAAGGTGTAGTTCGGTTGCTTAATCCAAACACGCAGTTACCGAACTCCATATTAATGGAAGCTCGACATGCAAAAGTGTTATGTTCGGTTGGTTCGCAACTAACCGAACTTTATGTACAAATAAATTTTAACCAAGTGTATAAGGTTCGGTTGGTTCGCAAACTACATGCTTTTGCGATCCAATAGAACTAAGTTTAATAAGTTCGGTTGTTTCGCAAACTTGAGATTAATTGCACAACCAACCGAACTTAACAAACAAAAATTTCTTATGTTTTTAACCGTAGAGTTCGGTTACATGGCAGTTTTAAAATTTTTGCGAAATAACCGAACAAAGTTGATAGAGTTCGGTTATAAGAGAAATAAAAATAATGGGAAAAACAGTAAGGTTCGGTTACATGACAACTTTTTTTCTTATGGGAACTCGTCAGTTCGGTAACATAGTTATAAAGCATATAGAACCGAACTCATTCGAAGGTGTAGTTCGGTTGCTTTGTGAGGATGAACAAGTAATTAGAACTCATCCGAATGTGTAGTTCGGTTGCCTTGTGAGATGAACAAGTAACCGAACTCAAAGATCAGAACCTCCATTAAACCTCTCCACAACTTCCATTTTCAACTCATTTGGATGATTACTTCTCATTTTTTCAACCAAAAACAAACGACAAGTAATGGGTTTGTGAGAATATCTTTGCTAAAGATTTAAATTAAGTTATATATATATAGAGGTGGTGGTGGTTGGTGGTGATGGTGGTAATCGGTGGTTGGCGTTGGTGATAATCAGAGGTGGTGGTGGTGGTAATCGGCGGTGGTGGTGGGAGGAGGTGGTGGTGGTGGTAATCGGCGGTGGTGGTGGGATGAGGTGGTGGTGGTATATATATAGAGGTGGTGGTGGGCGGTGGTGATGGTCGGAGGTGGTGGTGGTATTTATCGGCGGTGGTGGTGGGAGGAGGTGGTGATGGTTATATATATAGAGAGAGGTGGTTATTAGGTTGGTTTTAAATTAAATTAGGTTAAGGGCAAGTTAGTAATTTCAACGCATTAGGACATCCCTTATAACTAGAGGGAAGGTGGCATAATCAAACCATGGTCCCCTCAAAAAAACCACGGTCCCCAAAAAATGGTTCATATATATATATATATATATGCACCCATTATTAGTACGCCAAAGTGCCAAACCTATATATGCCTATATATGTCAATTATAACATATAGACATACACAGCGAACTTTCCAGCGAGCGATAGATACTCCATCGATAGATGGTCTAAATAGCGCTCGTTGGTCATTCCAGCGATAACTTGACTCTGACTTGAACATCGTAAATCAGTTCATCATTCAACGGCTACCATTTTTCCCCTCCATAAATACCCAATTTCAAACTCATTTCAACTCACGCCAGAATTTCTAAATCTCTCTAGAATTTCTCAATCTCCAATTATTTTCATCACTCTTCAAATTCCTCATAGAGCATGGCTGAGTTCGTAGCAAACCAACATGCTACCGAAAATCAAAGAGTCGTTAATCGTGCTAATGTGTGTGTTTATGGGTAAAAATCGTTTCTGCCGATTTCGGTAAATTCGGTAGGTGAGTGAGAAACTGGTTCAAACCCTAAACAAATGTGCTGCACGTGAGCACTTTATAGATTCGAGAGATCAATCTGTACAACTCCGGCCTAAACCAAGAAATGGCCGTTCCAGACTTGCTTCGGTCACAAAGTGGAGGAGAAGGGTTGATTTGGGGAGGGAAGAAAAGAAAGGTGTTGAGACCAGAATAGTTCTGGGAGAGTAATATCTCGACTTGTATCAGAAAGTAAAAGCTTGGGAAGCTTGCAAGAGATGAAAGCTTTTTTGGGAGAGCTTGCAAAGTTGCCTTTACGAGAGTGTAGTATTTTTCTCTGACCGAGACTTGTAGTCCGGTGGAAAGAGGTAAGACCTATTTATACAAGTCGAGATTGAAACGTACCACTGGCCTCATGAAGGAAGAGAGTAAAGGGTGAAATAATGGGAGGAGGTGGTAGCATGGTGTTAATGGGTGAAAACGTTTTCACCATTATTTCCTCTTTTATTTGACCGCTTTATTCCTTTTCACGCTTTCTTAATGTGAGCGTAGTGTACGCCGCATCTTTGTGACCGCCAAACCAAAACCCTAGAAAGCATCCCCGGTTTGTGTTGACGTCTCGAGTGTTGGTTGCATCTTGAGTGCAAGTGGTCTTGCTAGGGCGCATGTGGCATGTGCCAATGGCATGTTTGGAATGCCTTTGTTGCGAGTTGCACCTCGGCGTAAGTGGCAATGCCGGAGCTGCTAGTGGCGTGTGTGGCATGTGCCAATGGCGTGTGTGGAACGCCTTGGTGGTAGGTTGCACGGTTTGCAAGTTAGTCTACCAGCGTGTGTGTTTGGCATGTGCCAATGGCATGCATGGCCGTTAGTGGCCGTGGCCTTGGTGGTAGGTTGCACGGTTTGCAAGTTAGGCTACCAGCGTGTGTGTTTGGCATGTGCCAATGGCACGTACGGCCATGTTGACCTAGTTGCAAGTCTTGCAAGCCTAGGCGCTATATTTGGCGCGTGTTAATGGCATAGCGACTTGAAATATGGCTTCTTTGTGCGTGTTGGCATGTGCCAATGGCACGTACGGCCATGTTGACCTAGTTGCAAGTCTTACAAGCCTAGGGCGCTTTATTTGGCATGTGCCAATGGCATAGCGGCTTGGAAATATGGCTTGCGGTACGTGTTGGCATGTGCCAATGGCACGTACGGCCATGTTGACCTAGTTGCAAGTCTTGCAAGCCTAGGCGCTATATTTGGCATGTGCCAATGGCATAACGGCTTGGAAATATGGCTTGCGGCACGTGTTGGCATGTGCCAATGGCACGTACGGCCATGTTGACCTAGTTGCAAGTCTTGCAAGCCTAGGGGCGCTATATTTGGCATGTGCCAATGGCATAGCGGCTTGGAAATATGGCTTGCGGTACGTGTTGGCATGTGCCAATGGCACGTACGGCCATGTTGACCTAGTTGCAAGTCTTGCAAGCCTAGGGCGCTATATTTGGCGTGTGCCAATGGCATAGCGGCCTGGGAAATATGGCTTGCGGTACGTGTTGGCATGTGCCAATGGCACGTACGGCCATGTTGACCTAGTTGCAAGACTTGCAAGCCTAGGGCGCTATATTTGGCATGTGCCAATGGCATAGCGGCTTGGAAATATGGCTTGCAGACGTGTTGGCATGTGCCAATGGCACGTACGGCCATCTTCGACCTAGTTGCAAGTCTTGCAAGCCTAGGGCGCTATATTTGGCATGTGCCAATGGCATAGCGGCTTGGAAATATGGCTTGCGGTACGTGTTGGCATGTGCCAATGGCACGTACGGCCATGTTGACCTAGTTGCAAGTCTTGCAAGCCTAGGGCGCTATATTTGGCATGTGCCAATGGCATAGCGGCTTGGAAATATGGCTTGCGGTAGTGTTGGCATGTGCCAATGGCACGTACGGCCATGTTGACCTAGTTGCAAGTCTTGCAAGCCTAGGGCGCTATATTTGGTGTGTGCCAATGGCATAGCGACTTGGAAATATGGCTTGCGGTACGTGTTGGCATGTCCCAATGGCACTTACGGCCATGTTGACCTAGTTGCAAATCTTGCAAGCCTAGGGCGCTATATTTGGCGTGTGCCAATGGCATAGCGGCTTGGAAATATGGCTTGTGGTACGTGTTGGCATGTGCCAATGGCACGTACGGCCATCTTGACCTAGTTGCAATTCTTGCAAGCCTAGGGCGCTATATTTGGCATGGGCCAGAGGCATAGCGGCTTGGAAATATGGCTTGCGGTACGTGTTGGTGTAAAACGTGGTTCAACCACAAACATGTATCAATTATCAAAGGCAAGTGGCAGTCATGTCATGTGTAAAACGACATGACATGACTGTGACAGTCATGTCATGTGTTGGTGTAAAACGACAATTCTACTTTGTGTCGTACACTGTGACTTGTTTCAACCACAAACATGTATCAATTATCAAAGGCAAGTGGCAGTCATGTCATGTGTAGTCCTATCTATCCTTACTTTCATTCATTCACTATGCACTAAAATTTGACAAATATCTCGACCGGACTGTTGTTATGAATAGTGGTGTAAAACGTGGCGGCACAGTCCATTTAGAGGTGAGCCCCTCGTATTACGTGTCGTGCTGAGCCAAAAATCATGGCGTGTCGTGTTGTGCTGTTCTATGCGCGTCATACTTATTTTACACTTTTCAAAGTAAATATTTTTAACTTATTAGATATTATATGTATTGCTATTTAAATAGTTTGACATAAAGAAGATAAAATGAAAAAAATACCGTTGCCAGCGTGGAGAGGGCCGATCAAAGAAAAGCGGAACACCGCTGATTGTATAATGTGTTATACATCATTTTTTGTTGGAATGTTATTTTCGAGGCATATATATGTCGTTTTAGTTGTTGCATAACCAAATTAGTGGATGCATGAATCAAAATAGGACTGTATAAACTGTTATCCTTTGTGGTGGCTCCTTATTTCGTTATGTATCTTCTTCTTTTTTATTGTTGAAATAATATTTGTAGGCATATATTATCTCCGTTTCAGGAAAAAAGATACTTTCACAGTTTCATTTTTGCTAAAAATAGGTCGAATTGAAAAAGTAAAAGCATCACTTTTCCTGGAACGGAAGGAGTACATCGTTTTATTAGGTAAATGTGTTGAACTAATTAGCAGGTAAAAAATTGGTAATGATAATCTAAAGACACCAAAGCGCAGCAAGTCATATAGCTCCTGGACGATCACCACAATGTTGCTAATTAATGAACATCTTGTTGTTGTATTGTCTCGATCTTGTATCCATGGACGATCACACAATGTGTATTTCGATTCGCCACTTGGCTTTGATTTTTCACATTGTTAGGCTAGTCCGGACTAACCCTATTCCAAGTGGATACCGTGTTGAAATATTCCTTTAGTGGTTGTTGCTTAAAGAGGTTTATACAAGGTGGGTCTTGAATATTATATTGTGGTGTACTTGGGTACCCTCTTTTTTTTAGTTATTTGTACTCATTGTGCATGTCTCTTTAAGAATTTTCAAACGAGATAAAACTTGTAAAATTCTGATGCACGGATTTTTAGATATATTATATTCTAGTTTGTTTGCCAATATACACCCCTGAAAAAATAGAATACATGAGTTATGAACTTATGATACTTGGACTAAAAGGAAGGGTATTTTCGACATTTTCTCTGTCCCGGTTGGCATCTTATCAAATTGCATATTTGCGTTAGGTTTCATTATATAAAAAAAAAATAGTCAGAGAAAAGATTCTCTCCATTCTGGCCCTTCGGGCCCTCGGTGTGGGTCGGCCCAATTATGTAGCGTTTAATACATGTTATGATATGCTTTTTTAGTGTGCTCCTATTGTTCATATGAAGTGTTTCTGGAGTCTGGTTCTTCTATTGTTCATATGAAGTGTTTCTGACAACCTGTATTACTGAACTGAACAACACAATGTTGCATAGTAACCAAAAATTTCAAACGTAGCGATGAGAAGCCAAGATTTTAGAAGACTTCCATTGTAATCGATTATAATTACATACCCTGCGATAGCGCTGAAAGATGCTTACAACTTTCTAATGTCAATAGTACTGACAGAAATATAATTTTTCTTTCGTTACCAAATGATCTTACAGAGAATGAACCCATTTGCCATTTATTAGGTAAATGTGTTGAACTAATTAACAGGTAAAAAAATCGGTAATGATAATCTAAAGACACTAAAAGCGCAGCAGGTCAGATAGCACCTGTATATGATGCTAGTACCAGGCAGGTTATCCCTACTCTCTCTTGTCCTCTTCTTCTAGGTCCGCATTTGATATCTCCAGATCCATATCTTCTTCTGCGGCATCGTAAACACCCTTTGAAGGTGATTGTGGTGGCTTTATTAGCATCGATGCATCCTCATTGTCGAACTCTTCAGCTCCCTCATCAGAGTAGGCATAGCTGTCAATAATACATATGATAAATTAGGAGTCGGTCCTGAACCCCTACTTGCATATTTGTCATATCATATGCTGGACATTCTCTAGAGCATTCAAAAAAACTTGGATTAGGGGATTCTTACCGCATTGCATTCTGAGAGGGAGCCCATAGAGCACATATGACACAAAGAAGAGAAAACGATAAGACATGCCAGAAAGCAGGGATGATCCATGCACTTCGCCACTGCTCATTGTAAATGTCATTCGATTTAAAGTATAGCTGCAAAAGGAATATATGAACATTACTAAACCTCTTCAGTGCCGAACTTTTAGAATAAAACTAAGAAGCATTCCAGGATCTGCAGCAAAGAAATTTACCTCGTAACAAATCCAAGCCACGGATACAATAACAGCAACAGCCAATGAGTTTGTGAATTTCCTGTAAATGTCCAACTTTGCAGTCATGCGTTTTGCCTGCAGCTTATTAAGCGTCGTGGAGAGGGAGGTAAATATCCAAACAATGAAGAAAGCATCCAAGATTGCCACTGGAAGAACTAATAACAATCTCGCCTTCCCGGATAGATCATTAACGGTACCTACATTCTCCACCAATTCAAGTACTTCAGTTGCCAGGAAGAAAGTTCCTCCTAACATCATCACCTTCACTGTAAGACCACCTAAAGTTGGTCTCACAACACCATAGCCCATCGATACTATCAGGATAACCAGACGCGCAATCGTCCGTTTAATAGTACCCAATGTAACTGCACATAATGTAAATCCCAGCGGTCTGACTCCAATTTTATTAAACACCGCATATTCCAAGTACCAAGACGCAGTTTCTAGCATACCCAATCCAATCACCATGCTAATGCAGTTTTGCAGTTGTAAAACTTCAGACCAAAATCTTGCATACTGCGAGAACCAAAAGAGTCCAAGTACCAGAAAAGCAATGCACATGAATCCGTAGAAGTTCATAAGGGGCGCCATCCTTCCCGGAAGGTACCCAGTCGGATTCTTCCATATCGTTTTCCCTTCTATAACTAACCCCTTAAGCTTCACATCACAATGAATGAAGTACAAGTTATACATCCCAGGCTGCGTAATTCGAATATCTTTCGGTCCTAGCTCCGCAACCAGCTCATTCCCTTGAAAAGAAACACCAAAAGTTTGAGGCCAGTAAGGGTTCTTCTTAGATTTGCGAATGATAACATCTCCTTCTTTACATACACCTAGTTTCGCAAGATCAGACGTGCAACAAACATCTCTTTGTCCACCATAAGCTGATCCACCAATCAAATTTCTATCTTCTACTTCAAAAACTACAGCTTGTATCAATCTAGAACCCGACCTGGCCTCTTCAACTCGCCTTCTAAACGTAATCTTCTCAAATCTAATAATTTCACCAAATTAACAACAATTAGAATTTGCATTTTTCATTTTGTCTTATGACCACTACCAAAATTTCACTACATTACTCCACATTTCCCTTCGTACTCCCTCCGTTTCAGGAAAACTGATATTTTCATATTTTATTTTATTTTGCTTAAACATAGGCCAGATTGAAAAAGTGAAAGTATCACTTTTCCTGAAACAGAAGTAGTATATCTTTACTACAATCAATATGGCTTCACAATAATGAAAAAGTGCCAAATTTATGCTTAATTAATTAGAATGACTGCAAGATTTTAACATTTTGACATGCCTAGATGAAAAATTAGATCATAAACTGCAAGCAAGAAATCTGGGCTTATTTACATACCTGATATAAGAATCGCCATTTTTTTCAGAAGCATTAGCTGTGGTTGCAGATGAAGAAGAGTAAAGGCCTTCACTTCCACCAAGGAAAACAAAAGCATTTCCTTTGCTCATAAATCCTTCTCCATTGTATTCATGGATTGAACCCTTAATACACAGACAACAAAACATTAGATTATATAGAATTCCCAATAGCAAGATCTCCATTGTTGTAACCCTGACACACAGAGACAGTGATGATAGTATCCAATTTCCTTGGAGATTTTTCTGTTTTGACATGCAGAGAACTAGTGATTCAGCTGACATGTGGTCGTTTTTGAGGTAATATTTGTCATGGGTAGTTCTACCTCAACCTTTGGATTTTAGTCAGATCCATCTGACACTTGCATGGTTGAGATTATGCAAACACTGTCGGCAGGATTTTGTACCTGCAGGAGAGTACTTGGGAGTTTATTAGACCTTTGTACTGTGCAGTTAGCTATAATGTCTAGAGCCTGTCAAACAGTAAGGCCAGTTTAAGGAGTTTTGATCTTGCAATATAACATCAGCTGATTAGTATAATAATCGAGTTCGGTTTAGGGCAGAAGTGACCGGAGAGTTTCTCTGATTGCTCTTTCGTGTCTATTTCGTTGTCTCTTTCTTTAGCTTTTAACAGAGGAAACAACAGAAGTCCTAGTAAGATTAAAAGAACTTAGTTCCAGAACAATTCACAACTTCATGAGCTACTACTTATATATTGAATATTTTCGTCTGATAATATGAACTAAAAGGCGAGTAGACTGGACACATCTGATCTGAACAACTTTAGCCAACAAGAATCAGCCGCTATAATATTTGCGGGTGACATGGCCTGGATTCACCCCATTCAAAAAAAACGGCAGGGCAAAATGTGGTACAGGTAGTAGTAGGAATCTTCAGTCCATATCCAGAAACTCCATTCTTTTTCTCATGGAGCCTTTCAAATCTGTGGCGTCCCTTTCTGCCTTTTGCGCCTGCTCAAATGTAAAACCTCCGAGTATAGTCAGAATGATGCTAGCAAGCATAACATTACAAAAGAAAAGAAAAGGAATTTTTGCCGTACTTACCCTTTTTATCTCCGCAGGTGAAACCCGAGTCATCTGTGGGGGAAGTTCCTCCCTCTCTAAATCCTATTTGATCAGAACAAAAACATGGAAGATTACTACTTTGAGAGCTTAGCAACAATTACTGGGAAACTGAAAATAAGTTTACAGTTTATACCAGTTCTCCTATTAAGACAACATTTTCCCCACGGATTACATAAAGACCCAATGGAAGGTCGCAGTATAGATCTCCAACAATTACTCGTTCACATGCACCTTCAAGGACTGCATTTGCTGTATACAGAAAACAAATATTGCATTAGCTACTAAAGTGCACAAAAGAGGCAAATTCACAGAGATGAAAAGCAGACCGAATTGATCAAAAGAACGGAGTATCCCCATGAGTTTTCGGCCATCTCTCAGCAAGACAAGAAGCTTCTCTGCAAGTTATACATGAGAATGTTAAGAAGTGCACATTTAGGAAACAAACTGCAAACTGGACCATTCAGAAAAAGAAATGACTACTTCTGCTGTTCACGACTCTAGAGTGAGATGATATCAGTTTATATTGCACTTCCAAGTTGATGGTATTTCGAATTCCCAATCAGAACAATACCATGACCTAACTATATGTTCTCGAGTACAACCGTACAAGGCACAACTACACCAGTACCACTGCTAATTTTATGACAGATCAAAGAAGAGCACCACGACCCCCACAGATTGCTATTTTGCGCAAAGAGCATGTTTCTCACATTGTGATGGGTACAAGAAAATGAACGTGCACTTTGGGCGAACAAAACGGCTCAGTGATCGAAACACCCAAAAAGTACATTCAGTCACAGGGTATATTAGTGTCAACTCCATAAGAAATAGATAGTTCAGATGGCATCAGTCATATAATTGGTACTCCTAAGTTAAATTACAACACCAAAGCATAGCAATAGTGCTAGACAATTCGCTGTCAAGCTGACACTCTAACCCGATTACATAGATGCCCTAATCTTCGGGATTGATGAACCATATTGGGTGAATGGAAGAATCTAACGGTGAATAGGGTGCGGGATCCACTGCCGCCTAAAATAGGTGGCAACTACTCAGCATTATCTTCTCTGTGTAAAGGAATAGGTCTCCCGCCCAATTCACCATTGGATCCCCCATTCACCCCACAAGATTCACAAATCTTGAAAATTAGGGTATCCATATAGGTGTCAGGTTAGCAAGAGCATCTTATAAATTCAGCAGATGCTTCTAAGGTCAGTAGGCAGAACCATGAATATACAGACCTAAAACCAGGTCTAAAGTTGCAGAACATGAAAGCTAATGTTCCGCACTTGCAGTAAACATGTTGTACACATTTATTAATTTTTAGCCGAAATGGTAAATATACTATTAAAAGAAAAAAATTTAAGGAACTACAATCTGTTTACTGTTGACTAAAGGCATTCCATAGATAAAACAAATCATGAAACCAGAACACAAAATTAAGTATAATCCATGATAATCCTCGTAAAGCTAAGTATTTGACGATGTGATGCACCTGATTCAGAGTAATATAACAATGTCAAAATACTTCACCTTATGATCCACAAACCCAATAGTAGCATATTCAGTCACCAGGTTCTAGAGTGTTCGACTCCATACGAAATAGACAATACTGATGGCATAACTCAATTTTGTACTTGATGTTTAAAATTACAACTGCATAGCAATGCAACCGTGTGCTACACAACCCCCTCTCATGCTAACATTCTAATATGGCGCCTACATAGACACCCTAATCATTAGGACCCTTGGGGTGAATGAGAAAAGAAAAGTGTTTATAGAGCATGGGATCCACTGCCCCCTAAGGTAAGTAGCAACCATGAAAAAAGCTAGCAGCCTTAGGTGGCAATGAGTCTCCCTCCAATAGATTCCTCCATACACCCCAAGAGATTCACCATCCCAAAGACTAAGGTACCCATATAGGTGTCATGTTGGGGAGTTAGCATGAGAGCTAGCTTGGGTGTGAGTTCTCTGATAACAGTTTTTAGGAAAATACCACCTCTTTGTAACCCTAATCTTTACCATGGCATGACAATCAGGATGTAGATCAAGCAACATTGCAAGAAGATGGGAATTTAAGATAAACCAAGGCGAGTGGGCCTTTAGGAGGCCGTTACAACTGTTAAATTCTAACCATGGTAAGACTGGTTAATTTTCTTCGGCTGGAAATTCTAACATAAGAAGAGCCACTTTTGACAAAACATGATCTGTAATTTACATAAATGCATTATTCATGTACAACCTACCTAAAATGGCAGATAATAACAAACAAATGATAATACCTTCCCACCATAACTAGGGCAAATCCAAATGGTGCAAGATCCATCCAAATAAAATGCATGTCATTAAACAGAAAACATCTTTACGCTTTGAAGTAACTCAAAATGTCATCTTTACGCTATGGTTAATTTGGAGATCTTCAGCCGCCCATTTAATTTTTTGTTCATCCTCGATTATCCTTAGATCCTACAAACATCTTCAATTGCTACCATCTCTCTAGGTTTTCCTCATAAAACTTCTTCCAAAAATCCTCACTTAAGACGCGAAGGTTTTACCTGGAGATACATTTTAGGACTTTTGGAGAACATTTATAAGGAAACCCTTAAAAGATGATCTAATGGTTGAAAATGTTTGTCGGGTTTTAGGGAATGGGCAGTTGAGGATGAACAAAATTAAATGGACGGCTGAAGATCTCTATTCAAGTTCTTGTTCATCCTATTCACCCTAGGGTCCTGCTGTTCAATACTGAAAATTGGGGTATCTAAATAGGTGTCATGTTAGAGGGTTAGCAAAAGTATCTATACAGATTTGGATCAATTATGATTTGCTCATAAGCACCAAATGAACTTATGAACAGTGAGAGTAGAGGTATTTGATAGAAAGGGGCTTTCCAAAAGTCCCTGCTACCACTCTACCCAGTAGATGCTTATAAGGTCAGTGCTGAAGCAGAACCATGAAAACACAGTACTAACAGCAGGTCATAAGTTGCAGTTCCCCATTTACAGTAAACATGTTATACACGTTTTACTAATTTTTAGATGAAAGGCTAAAAATTCTACAGAATTACAAGCTTTTTGGTGTTGGCTAAAGGCTTCCAGTTGAACATGTTATACGCATTGAAAGATGTAAAATTCATCAACATCCAGATACAATCAAGCATGAAAAAAATAAAACAAACTATGAAGCCAATCCAGATTCTAGATACAATCAAGCATGAAAAAAATAAAACAAACTATGAAGCCAAAATACAAAATTAAGTAGAACTCACGAACCTGATTTAAAAGTAACATAACAGCATCAAAATACTTTACCAATCGCAAGGAAATAAACGTGCACACAATTGCTTTATGATCCAGACACCCCAATAGTATATTCAGTCACAAGGTTCTCGAGTGTTTCACTCCATATGAAATAGACAATACAGATATGGCATCACTCACAATTTTGTACTTGGAAGTTTAAAATTACAATGCCATATCATTGCAACCGTGGTTCACAACCCGCTTTCATGATTACACTCTAACACGATGCCTACATAGACACCAATCATCGGTGTCGATGAACCCTTTAGGGTGAATACCACAGTCGTCTATAACATAATGTAGGTCAGCAATCTTTCGGTCAGCCAAACACATATATCAACCGTTTGATGAAATAACAAAATTGAAATTAAGGGTAATAAGTAAACCCTAAATTCCTTAATTTCTCTAACGGCTGATTTATGTATTTGACTGACCGAACGCTGACCTACATTGTATTATCGACAGCGTCAGAAATGAAAATCAATTTCTTACTTAACCTGTTAAGGACTAACCTTGCTGGGAAAAATTTGTGACAAGCTCAACACCACTGCATTTGACTACATATGAAATAGACTATACAGACGGCATCACTCATATAATTTCGTACTTGAAGTTTAAAATTACAATGCCATAGCATTGGAACCGTGCTACAAAACCCACTTTCATGCTAAAACTCAAATATGGCGCCTACATAGACACCCTAATCATTGGCATTGATTAACCCTTTGAGGTGAATGAGAGAAACCAAAGGTGAATAGGGCATGGGATCCACGGCCACCGAAATTCAGTCGCAACTAACTAATATGGATCCTAGCTGCCTTTGAACAATGCTAGAGACCTAAGGTGGCAGTGGGTTTCACGCCCTATTCACCATTAGTCATTAGATCCCCCATTCATCCCAAGACGTTCACCCTTCCCAGAGATTAAGGTATCCATATATGCGTCCTGTCAGGACGATAGCATGAGAGCTAGCTTGGGAGTGAGTTCTCTAATAACAGTGGTAAGGACAATACCAACTCTTAATAACCGAAATCCCTACCATGGTATGAAAATCAGGATGCAAATCTAGCAAAATTCTAATAACATCGGACTCTATGATAAATCCAGGCCAGTAGGCCTGTTTCCTATGTGGCTAATAACTAAACTGGACTGGTTAATTTTCTTTGGTTGACGACTCTAACGTAGTGATGAGTCACTTTTGACAAAACGTAATCTGCAACTTACATAGATGGCATGGCATTGATGTACAACCCCAAATGGTGCAAGATACATCCAAATAAAATGCATGCTATTAAACAGAAAGCATCTTTACAAATTCGAAACAATTTTGAAGTAACTCATTAAGTACCATTCCCAAAATTCATAACCAAAAAAAGAAATTCCAAATTTTGATCCTTCAGTAGTGAACAGGAAGATCTTTACAGCTTTGAAACAATTTCAAAGACAGACATAACCTTAAAAACCCAAACTTATGCAAAATCGATTATCAAATCAAGCAGCGATAAAACAAAATTGTGAAATTAAAACACGAAACTTACGCAAAATTGATCAAAACCCACAAAATGTTAAGCATAAAAAACAAACATTTGACATCAAAATAGTAAAACTAAGCAAAATTGATAAAATCCCAGAACAAATCAAGCATCAATAAACAAAAATTGACATAAAAATTGAAACTTCAAGCTAGATAGAGATAGAAAGTGAGATAGGGAGAGAAGACATACTGTCAAGATAGCTAGCAAGTGAAGTAGAGAGGAATATATCTTCAGAACCAGGCCAAGACATTGAAACCACCACAATCAACTTCTCTTCAAATCTTCTGAAAATTTAGTGATTTAATCAGCATTTACAGGAACCCACTGATTGATTTCTCTCCAAAACCACAAAAACCCTAACTTTAATTCTTTTAAAATCAATCAAAGCTTTGAGCTTTTTCAGTTGTAAAGATCACTCAATTGAAAACCCTTGACTTGAAATCACTTGAAGCCCTTTGACTGGTGTCTAGATCTAGTGATGATCAAGTTGTTTATAGAAGAATATCCTTTCAGAATTCAAGTGTTTTCTACCTAGAAAAAAATGAAATTTAATTCTTTGGCTCTGTGCCATAATTACCAAGTTGGGTATTTGGGGTTTGAGTTGTGAGCATGTAAAGGTAGCGTGTCAGGTATATTCTAGTCCGAGTTGGTGTCGAGTCGAATTTTCGCTCTCCAGTCTCCTCCGATTTTTTGTTTTCTCAAGGCAAAAAAAAAAAAAAAAAAATCATTGAAAAATAACCTGGCTTGATTGGGGTATACCCAGATTAATTGGAGTATACCCAATTTCAAGGGAACATGGTGTGTCATTATTAAAAAGGGTGATTTTACTTTAATATCCTTGAACTAATTAAATCTTAAAAATAAACCCATTTCTTAATTTCATTAACCCTAAAATTTAAAAACTAACCAACTCTTAATCTTCACTTCTTCTTCTTCTTCATCTTCCATCAATCAAAGCTATCTAAATCTTCAACTTTGATTTTCCAAAAAAATTGTTGACTCTACCAGCGAAAAGAAGACTATAAATGATATTTAAACTCAAACCCATCATTGTGTTGTGTGATTGATTGTTATGTTAGGTTGGAAATCGGAAATTATGATTTCTGTGTTTTTGGTTGGCAAGGTCGTAACATGCATATCTTGCCGACTTTTCATAACATCCATGGCGGCGATCAGTAAATTTTTCAACTTGTTGGCAGGTATTTTGAAGACCTTGCCGAGCTTATATTCTTTTGAGGGTTTTCCAACCATGGCAGGTATTTTTCTCAACAGCCGGCGGGATTTTTGTAGACCTTGCCGACTAATATTTTTCAATAGCCCTCTCCTGTGTGTCAAAAAAAATAAAGTCGGCATGTTCTTCATTTAAATACCTTGCCGGCTAAAATTGGTCAGCATTTTACTCAAACAAAGACCATGTCGGCCATATATAGCCGGCACCTTATTCAAACCTCTACCTTGCCGACCTTTGACATTTTTGAAAACCAAATTTTTTGATCTTAATCGAACTCACAAGACGGATTAAAGGTTTAATCTACTGAATTTTCATTTTCAAAATTTTTACCTAAACTCAATTAATTAGCCTAATCAGTTTTTTAGTGTTAATTATAAAAAAGCATTTTTGCCATTTTGAAAATATTTGGTTAAGGGGTAACCTCTTTTACTTCAAAATGACCAGATTTTGTCTTATTGGGTATACCCCAATTAGTTTGGGTATACCCCAATCAAGCCAGGTAAAAAAATCATTGATAAAATCATTTTTTCCTATTGCATAATTTTACAATCTTATTACAGGGGTGGTATGGTTTATTAGAGGGGCGGTACTGTGATAGTAATGTCCCTTTAGTTGGTTAGGAGATGTTCTAAAGGGGATGTAAATTGACTAGATTACCATTTTCACCTTAAATCAATCAAAATCAAATCAATTTTTTTTAAACCTAATGAATCAGAAAAAATCAAATCAGTTTTTTTTTTTTTCATCTCCTTTTTCATCTTCTGTTCTCCTCCATCAACCGTAACCTCCATTAAAACTGGAAATTTCATTGTCTTCGATTAATCGGCGATTTGAAAAATGTTTGGAAAAACCCAGTTAGGGTTTAGTTTATCGTGTCGGATTTAAGTTAATTTTGTATCAAAAATGAGGGGTTTGTATGAAAATTGAAATTGAAATTTCTGGTTGCATGTGAGTTACGGTTGGTAATAACTCAAATAGGAACCGTAACTGTAGATTGGGTTGATGTTACGGTTGGTTTAAACTCAAATACCGACCATAAGTTCTTAGTTTTGAGAAATATGTTCAGTTACGGTTTGTATTTGCATCATATTTATCAATCGTAATTGAGTTACGGTTTGTTACTCAAACAACCATACCAACTGTAAAATGAACGCGCAATTGGGGGATATCAAAACTAATTGGGGGATATAGCTGCATGATAAAAACTGGATCCATATATCAAATCTGGGTCACCCCTTACGTAATTATTTTTTTAATTCTTAATTTAGCCCTCACTAATCAGGTTTAGTGGTTAATAATAATTAGAAAAATCTTAAGTATTTAGGGGATAGATTAGTGTGTATTTTTATTTGAATTTGTGTGAGTGAGGTGAGAGTAGAAGGAGGGAAAAATATTTCTGGGTGGAACTTTTTTTCTGAAAATGGAAGATGATTGTGAGGAGAGAATTGCAGCTGCTGAATCTTTAGCTCAACTACAACAAAAATCATATCTTCAATCTTCGGTTAATGATAACAACTCACAATTTATATAATGAACCAACACCCTTGGATCTTGATTTTCGTGAGAGCATGAAGTGTTTTTTGAAGAACCAACCCAAGAAAGTAAACAAGTTCAATATACAAGCATATCCAACACACAGGTAATGCTGCTAAGAGTTCGAAAATTTGATTATTATTTTTTGTCTGAAACCGCCATTGTTTCTCTGAAAAAGCTTGGTGTCGGCATACTCGTAGTATGAATACCACGCCGGCACCGCTAGAACCGGCATGGTATTCATGCTACTTCCATGCCGGCTTACATTATCCCCCATTTTGAGACAAATGCCGCGTGGTCTTCAACTAAGCAAATCCATGCCGACAGGCAGTTAACTTTTTACCTACCACCGAATATTCCATGGAATATCCGAACCGGCATGGTTCCCTCCTAACTTTACCATGCTGGTACCGCAAGAAAAACATCAAGGAGTTAAATATTTCTGAACTTAAATACCGGCGTGCCATATAAATTACCGAGCACGCCGTCAGCGTATACCGGCGTGGACTTTGAAATATGGACAAAGCCGGCGCGGCACTGAATACCGGCTTGAAACCTTACATATCGATCATTCCGGCTCCCATTTCCGTCTTTGAACCTTGTGTAACGAGCATGCCGGCACTGTGTATTCCGTCATTGATGTGCAAGAAAATACAATGTCGGTACTGTTTAAAATTAGTTCCTCTTTTTCAAGTGCAGTACCAAAATGCTGAAACATTATTATGGAATGCCGGCACTTGTTTCCGGCTTTGGCTGTTTTGGCGGAACTGTCGTTGAGCATGCCGGAAATAATACCCGGCATAGTAATTTTATTTTATTTTGAACTAATTCAATTTTCTTTTCATTCATTCCTTAGATTGTGACATACATTGATCCAACAAATTCCAAACTGCTTGGTCCGGAAGGGTCGACCACAACATCTTTGGTAGTCATCGCCGTCCAGATCCAATCTCATTTTTGTCAGTCGACGATCGTTACCGGGCTTTGGATGGCTGTTGAACTCGTATCTCCTGGCTTTAGGCTCATTGGGGTCATCAATGGGAATAAACTTCAAGAAGGGGTTGTCCTTGAACAATGTTGGGAAATGTTCATAAGCCCACACCTATACAAATGTGAAATGATACATATAAAAATCAGTAAATTTGTTTCTAAATTCATGATAAGGGTACATGTGAACAATATAAATAAGAACATTAGATTAAAAACAATTTACCTGGAGTAGAGTGAAATTCCCAACAAATTGGTTTGCAACCGCCTTAGAGGCCCTTCTCAGCTCCGCAATCAAATGTGTCATTGCCACGGTGCCCCATGCATAGGTAAAGACCTCTTCCAAAATATTCAAGTACTGAAGGTAGTTTGCACTAACCCTGTTGCTACTAGTGTCAAGGAATACCCTAGTTCCCAAGATGAATAACAGGTACGCAGCGGCTGTATAACGAATTTGTGCGGGATCACATCCATCCTTCAAATTTCTTGCCTTCGTCTTTTCAAACTTATCCTTAAGCAGGGTCAGCTTGATGGTCTTTTTCCTACTAGCCTTAGATACATAGAAGCTTTCCACATAAGTTTTATAGTCCCAACCAAACAACTTGTTAGTAAGCTCGTGCAACTTCGTCCATTCTAGATCAAAAGAATGATTATCTCGTTTTGCAATTGATTTGCCGATAACTTCCGAGCCTAGAATATTCTGAGCATCTTCGGGGAGGTCATCTCTCCAAACGGGAAGTGCATGGTATCAGTTTCACCATGATACCTTTCGTCAAAGCAATTGACTGTCGCAATATCTGATTTCACATAATTTTCAACCAAAGGATATAGACCAGAATCCTTTACTATTGCTTGGACCTCTTCATGCTCCAAAGAAAATCCCAATGAGCCGCGGCTTGGTTTCGGCAAACACGCACATCCTTCGTATGATCCTACAATTAGAAGATAATACGATTACGAGATTTTGTATAAATACAAAAAAATACATATGCACGAGATAAAAATTCTTACATAGGTCTGATATATAGTAAGACAAATAGATACTCGGATCAAAAGAAGATGCACCCCAAAATTACCACGTTCAAGGTCGGGTATCATGTCATCAATATGAGGAAGGTGCGAACCTTTAACTTTCCATTTGCCTTTCCCCTTGCCTTGTGTGGGTTGTTGACTTGGACCACCTTGTTCCACTACCCCTTGGCTTTGGTTTGCTAATTGAGTTGGATCAATCTCATTGCCTTCCTCCTCAATTTCCTCTTGATCTTGCTCATCTTCCTCCTCAACAGCTCTGGTAGATTCACGGATTTCGATTTTACTACGATCACGACCACTCTCCCAAATATCCCCTCTTGTCTCAGCACCCAAACGCTTTTTGTTATTCCCTCGAGGAGGCAGAAACTGAGAATTATCAAGACCATCCTTCCTTTTTTGCTTAGTGACAACAACTTTAACTTTTCCTTTGTTAGCCTCCTTTGCTTTGGCTTCCTTTGCTTTAGATCTACTTCAAATTTCAAAAGAAGCACGAAATAAATATAAGACAACTAACTTTCATTTCTAATACCAGCATAGATACACCACATTACGACATAGAATCATCACTACCGGCATAAAAAAAAAAGGTATCGAACATGCCGGGAAGTAGTACCGACATTGAAAAATAGTTTTCGAGGATGTCAGTACACTTTGGGAAATTCCTGGAATATAAAATACTAGTACCAGCATAAACGTAAAACAAATACACATCCCGGGACTTAATACCGGCATTGAAAAAAAAAAAAATATCGAAGATGCCGGTAATAATTCTGAAGTTCCTGGATACTAAAACTCCAGCGCTGGCTCTAAACTACAATGTATGCCGGTACAGATGACAAAATCCTAGGATTTTTTGAAACTAAGTTACGGCGTGGTATTCAACCTAAATTAAATGTCGGTATAAACTGCCGGTGTGGTATTCATCCTAGATTGAATGCCGATATTCGTTATCGGTGTGGTATTCATACTAAATTGAATGCCGGGAGGAACTTCCGGTGTAGTATTCATCCTAAATCGAATGCTGACACTTGCTTCCGGTGTGGCATTCATACTAAATTGAATGCCGGAATTACTAAAACTCAACAGTTCCAGTTAGGGTTTCGCGATTTTGACCTAAACCCATAGCTATAAATCGATTGAAACACTAATTAAACAGTTTTAAATGACTTACCTTCTCACAGAAGCCATATTTCTGAGTATTTGATCGTCCGATAGCACTACAATCAGAAGGAACATAACAAATAAACCTTCTCACAGTACTATAAGCTTCAACGCGGCGCTTGAACTTAGGGCGCTGGCGTTTGTAGCAAAAACGCCAACATGTAGTTTTTTTAAATTCAAAATTTACTTTTTACCTCTATAAATTACATCAATTTCAAACAATTCACTCACACCAAAATTCACTTCTCTTGAATTTTTTCTTCTAAAATCTATTTCTCAATGACTGATAAGGCGATCACACTTTTTTGCGATGCAAAACTTGAAGCTGTTGTTTCAAAGATATGTGGGAGTTTTAAAAAGATTGAAAATTGTATGAGGGAAGTGCAAGTTTTTGAAGTTGCTCCAAGAAAATGTTCCGCTAAAAGGCATAGAAGAGATCCAGTTTTGAAAGTTAACAATAAAAAATTCAAAAACAAAGGCAAAACTGTCAAAGAGCGCGTTGAATGGAAGATACGTCAAATGAAAATAAACAGGAGGCCAAAACTTGTACTCGCTTTTTATTGAAGTTTGTATCTTGTAAAAGAATTGGCATCAATGAATGAAAATATTTATATTATAAAATATAGATTTTCACTTCAGATTAAGCGAAATTTATTACTATTTAAACTTGCAAATAAAATCAAACTACATTTTAATAAAGCACAACAAAAACATCAAACTACATCAAATCCAACGACATTCTCTTTGTAGAGTTCATAACATTCAAAATGCTTAAACTCTCTTCCGCTTTCTTCAGTAAACTTGGTCTGAGCGATGATTTTCGTCAAAATGAGATATACAACAAGTTCGAGATATTTATGATTGATTGATCAGTGAGGACAAAGGTAAGATACTCACCAGTTCTTCGTTTGGTAATCCAGAATAGCTACAGTGAACCATCCACAAAACTTCCGTATAATGTTTGACTTCCTTAGTGATGAATGCAATTCTTAGTTTTAGGCTCTTATTGTTTCTTATGGTTTAATTCCGCGATGCTACAAAATGTCCCAATACTCTTTCCAGAAACAGTAACTGTTCATTGGTCTCATCAAAGGATGTATCCAACATCGAACAAGACTAATATCTTCTTCCGTTGTACAGACCAGGAGAGGAATTCGAGTGTAGTACAAATGTGCTAGAGATGGACCATCTTTTAGATTTCTAAAACACGCTTCGTAACGAAAAGGTTTGCCTGAGCTTCCTCCCAATGATCAAGAGCTGTTTGGATCACTTCAACTTCAGTTACACCGATGAACTTTTCTCGATCAATTTCCATTACTAGAGCAAGAAATGGCTGGACTGCAAGCCTAATTGATTGAAAACGAGCACGCAATCGATGAGCATCTCGGTTTCCCGTCAGTGAAACGAACATTGAAAAAACCTTCTCACAGTACTATAAACCGATAGTGGCGAGTAAGAATTTTTATGATTTTGTTTGGACAAAGTCGGTTTATGTGGACATGCCTAAAAATCGATTGTGTGAATTGATTTCGAAAAAAATAGCCGTTGAGTTTTTTCTATATGAATATAATTCTTTGAGACACTTCCACGTCACTCACCGAGCCTAGAAAATGGAATCGGATCCGGAAGAAGACGTGCAACTCGTGAAATCGTTCATCCCCTCCTTCCAAGAACGTCCGAACGAACTATATATATTAAATGTTTTGGAAGAGGGTGAAAGAGTTCTATTATGAGTGCACCACGAATCCGAAAAAACTGTAAATGGAAAGACTTAGCTTTTCAATTCCAATACATAAAAAGGGAAATGCGAGAGTACGTTAAAGTTAGAAGTATGTCGTACGACTATCATCCACAAGCTCCTCTAAGTGAGAAAGTGAGTAATTTGATATTTTTATACCCATGCCATCGTTTAAAGTTTTCATACTAACGTTTAATTCATTTAACTGTAGTTGGAACGATTCAACGGCCTATGGAGAATTCGTAATGGGGAAAATAAGTTCATTCACCACAAGGAATACATGGTGTTGTACCGTCATGATCGAAGATTCATTGACGATGTATTGGTGTGCGAGATTCAATAATTCGCATACCGAATTGTCCTATATATGTAATGCACTAATTTTCTAAACTATGTATGTAATGAATATTTTGTTTATGAAAATATGGCATAATCGATTTATGTGGACATTTATAAACTGCGTTTGTTACAATCGGTATATGTATACGTTAACAAAAACCGATTATGGGTTTTCTTCGTCAATTGAAAAAAATTCAAGGCAGAATCGGTCTGCTACCGCACTAACATCAACCGATTCTGGGTTTAATTTTTTTCAAATATTTTCTTAAATCTTGTCAAGTTTTGATGATTAATTAACGGCAGTTGATTTCAAGGTTACTTGATTAAACATAACTTAATCACCCAAATTAGCACTAATTAATCAGGGGTAATTTTGCCATTTAGTTGGGCCGACCGAGCGAAGCGAGGGAGGACCTTATATATGGTGACTTTATGTCAATGTGAAGCGTGACATTTTTTCCAATTAGACACAAAAGATTGGATTTGGTTCAACGATGAAAGGACGACATAGTCCCTCCTTAATTTTTTTCCTTCTTTGAACAGATGTAAATAACTGAAATGTCGAGGACATTTTTGTAAAATGAAAAACACAAAAACACGGGAATGGTTTTAGAGGTCCTGGGGTCGAATCCCGGCCACCTCCAAAATTTTCATTCTTTCCTCCCCTTTTCTTCTTCTTCTTCTTCTTCTTCTTCTTCTTCTTCTTCTTCTTCTTCCTCCTATCTCTAATCTTCTATTCTTTCTACCAAACGAACAACAGCAGAAATCTCTCTCGCCAACATGATTACAACCACCGACATTGCACATCTTCAGCACCACCATCACCACCACCACCAGTAACACTACCACCATTAGCACAACCAAAAATACCACCGCCACCATCACTACCACCAACACCAACAGATTCTCCACTCCTTAACCATCACCGTAACCAACACCAACACCACCACCAAATTCTCCAACCTAATCGTTCATAGCCAAAATCTCTACCCTAATCACAATAATAATCAGAATCTCCACCACCACTGCCACACCAGCAACACCACCATAACCCCCACCACCACCCACCACCGTAACCAGAGAAAACATCAACACCACCGTAAAAATACAATTTTCATTCAATAAATCGTACACAAACTGATAATAGGCTTTAACTAATTCTACTTCAATCAATCATACAAACACTGATAACAAACAATTATAATTAAACTCATCACAAACATCTAAGATTTTGATTATTAATAAAATTACTAAGAAGAAGCAGAAGATCGAGTATGACGTTTTCCAGACAACCCGTAAGTTCATTAAATCATCAATCGTGGTAGAAAGAGAGACCGGCGGAGATTGGAAGAGACGGTGGTGATGGTTGCTGCTATTTGAGATAATGAGAGAGGAAGATGGGGGCAACAGAAATCGCAGCCTTGAATTTGGACGTTTGTAAAGCAGCCAAGCCGAGTAAAACTATTTTAACAGCCTAATGACACGTGCAGAATCATACTTAGCAGCCTATGAGTATCCTTACTTTTTCTTTCATTAAATGTTTTTTGAACACCTGCTGACCATGCGTCAGTAACACGTGGAGTGACTAGTTGTATGTGGTGAGAGGCACCAACTGTTCTTTATACGGGACACCCTGCTAAATTACCGAATTGTTGATATTTCATTTATGGTGGGTTTGTTTGCAGAATTTACAATTTCCCGGAATTTATAATCCCATGGGATTACAAATTCTGGGATTCATCTAACTCTCTTGTGTGTTTGGTAACCCAGTTAAAATTCATAGGATTCATAGAATTATCTTGTTCTAAAGTCCATATACCGTTTGGTTTTACCCTTAGAAACTTTAAATTGAATATATATGAGATTTAGAGTTAAAAAAGTAGGCCCATAAATCCCTTGATAAGTTTCCCAGCAAATCTTAGGGGGGAGGGGTCGGACTCCATATAGAGGATTTGCTGGAAAACTGATTCCCATGGGAAACGTGATTCCAGGGATTTGGGCAACCAAACAAACCGAGGGAAACGCAATTCCACCAAATCCCCTGGACCCCTAATTCCCACCTTTAAAATTCTACATCCAAACCCACCATTACAATTTTTTTTATTATGCGGGCATTCTCGCGAGCATAAAAGAAAATGACGCGCGTCGTAGAGGATTTAGAAATGGAAATGGCCTAGAATCGGCCGGGAACAATCAGATTATAGGTAAAATTTGATCGGGATCGGAATACGGCGAGTTAAAACAGTAAACCAGTCGAACTTTACAATTTCACTTTATAAATTTACAAGTCCAATTCCGTGTCATTATGAGGAAGAGTATAAAATTCAGTTTTGTGTCAATTATTTCGGTCGGCCGTCCCACCGTGGCAGCGGTCATCTAGTATGTAAAATAGTTTGATAACGTGTTATTCATTTTACTTCAAACTATATTTTTTGTCTTGTAATTATAGGCCCAAATGATATACCTAGGCCCCAAACTAGCCAGGTTCATTAAGAATTTTTCTATTTGGGGATAAAAAAACTAATTGGGGATATGTGCCGGCATAGTTTTCAATGAAAACCGGCATGATCGATGGACTACCGGCATTGAAAAACCATGTCGGCAGCTACAGTAAAATATCCCCTAATTAGTTTTTCTATTCCCAATTAATCATTCTTCGTCAAATACTATCCCCTAAAGCTTCTCTAGTATATTGCTTGTGTTTTTTCATTTGGATTTAACTGGTCTGGATCGGAATATTCTGAATCTTCTGCTTAAAGCTTAGAAATGAAACAGCTATCCCATATCCCAATCAAATTCCACTAAAATAACCTTGATTTTTTTTTTTTTTTTTTTTACTTTGGACAGTGTATGATACCATGTGCATTTCAGTCAGTTCAGTGTGATGCATCTATATCACAGTGGCTTCATCATAAAAATACAGTAAATAAAACCATATGAGTAATTTAATTAAAAATTTACAGTACAATACATATGAGAAAAAAAAAAAATATTAAAATTTGTATCCTATTAAGTTCCAATGGTGAAACTTTTGTAGTATTATCTATTAAATCTGAAACATATTTCAGTTCCATGGATTCCTATCTTCTCCTCATAGGGAAGATTTGAGGGTTGGAACCCTCGTAATAGCAGCTACTTTTCCATCATATGATTGATGTCATAATCTTGATGTAATAACATCAAGAAAAAAATATTTAATCTCTGCTAATGAAACAGAAACTAAACAAAAATTATAGAGCTCCTCTGATTTCCTCTTCAATCTGTATCGTTATAATTCATTCTCCTGCCCCTTCACCACCTTGAATTAATGGATTGATGATTGGTCCTATAAATGGTCGTCTGGTTTTCTTTCAATTTCCACCTCCAATTTGAATATTTGAGCCAAAATAAATTTTCTGTAAAATTTTCATTTATAATCAGAATTACTTCAAATATTCAAAAAAATTTCTGAAGAAAACTAGCAGAAAAATTAGATTTCTCAAATGTTTTAAGATTAGTACTTACCATGTAATAGAATCCGTTGCTTGTGATTTAAGATTTATATCTCTAGAACAATATCTGCAACCAAACAATTGATTCAATTAGAACAATACAAACCATTTTTTGTAATTTAATCTGAAAAATAAGAATTATGACAAAATGCAAATTTCTTAGTATCGACTTACAATCATCATCTGTCTTGTCCCATTTGCAACCATCATTCATCTTTTCTTTGGGTTGTTGTTCATCATCATCACCACCTTTACCATCATTTTCTTTATCTGTTTCCAAATAATAGTTCTCGTTTTCTAAGAATTTCTTCGCAGTTGGTGTCGTAGGAGAATTTTTCGGACAATATAGGTTCTTGTTAATTATGGCCCTCAAAAGCTGCAATTGAGTAATAACACACAGTTAATCTCTATGTTCACAACAATATAAAATCCAATGCACATGAAATGATGAAAATCTAATGCAATGTATACCTTTTCGATACGAGATTCAGGGATTGAATCTCTGAAAGTTGGAGGTGTTGGAGGAGGGAAACCACTTCTGCAAACAAACATCTTCTTTAAGAGAAAAGATATCGATTTCTTCTTTATTGATTTAGTACGCTCTGGACTCAAGTTCTTTTCCATGTTTGCTATGACACTTAAACTACGTCGGAGCTCACGTTGACATGGAGAATCAATATCATTAGCTTTACGCTCGACTTCTAAACTCGACGGGCAGTTCAGAAACTTGTCTAATGGAAGAAGATTAAACAATTTTACTCCTCTTCTTCCTGATAATGTCCTACATTGTTCTTCTTCTGTAAGTGCTGGTTTTGGTTTACGCGACAATAACTTTTTCAATTCCTCTTGTAATTTTCCAACTTCTTCTGGTGTAAAGTTATCTAAATCATCGTCTCCTAATACTTCTGTTAACGATGATGGACTAATCTCTTCCTCAGTTACTTCATGTCTTTTTGAAGATGAAGATGATTCTTGGCCACCTTTAGAAAGATTGGTGGTATTCCCGAATGTGCCAATTGCTAGTAATCCATGTGGCCAATCGCTGAATTCATCTTTACGGGTTTCTTGGATAACAATATCTGCACAAAAAATCAACACACGAATTAATTTCATTTCACCTCAATGCCTCACTGTTTGTCTCAAGATAATGCACCATTCAATTGATGCTCGGTTGGTATCTCCTTCAAAGCAACATAACAAGTCCTTCAATAAAATTGTACTTACTGTTTTTAGTGGAAACCCCAACAGGTTTTTTGCCGCTAACTGGTGCTGATTGTTTTCCGTTGATCTTGCTTTGCATCCAATTCAAGAACTACAACAACACAAGTACAAATATCAGCAACTTACACAAAAATGAATAGAAATGTACAACCATATAAGATATCACTCCATCTCTATCTCTCTTTCGATGTAGCTTACTTACCTTCATTATGGTCTGACAGATGTGTATGAAAACTGAGTTGCTCCTTCTTGTTAAAATGGGGTGGTGGTGGGGTTTCTGATCAATTAATAAAACACAGTGTTGTGGTTGATTGTTGATGTTGTTGTTTTGAGTTCAAATTCAGAACAGTGATACTTTTATAGTACTGTAATGGACCTACTAGTAGTAGTAGTAAAAAACTAAGTGAATAAGGGTTTTGGGCAGTGTTAAATAGAGAAATGTTTTGAGGATTTCCACCGCCAAATTCAAGAAAACTTTTGTTTGGTTCAAGTACCCAGAAAAATTTAACTTTTTACTATGTGACTCACTCTTTTAACTTTTTCTCCTCCAACTAATAATTTCATCTATATCTTATTTTGGTGGAAAATTAAATCATTAAAGCTTTTTAAGCTAATGGTTGCTTAAAAAATGAAAAAAAGAAAAAAAAATCCTCAAGCTCCTGGGGAAAGATGTTTGGAACCACCGAAATTTTCCAATAACCCCCGGCCACAATTAGAACTGAAATGAGGTCCAATCAAAGGTGGGATTAACCACTGGTTTTACATGACTTTGTGAGGACCCATTATTCTCAAAAACGTTCATTACTCACGGATTGATGTAGAATCATGATAGACATTCTGCCGTAGGAAGGCAGCAAATGATCCGACAAACATCACAAAGCAACTTGGCCTATGGGATGTATGTACAGCCATTAAAAGGTTCAACATCACGAATGACAATAAAATGCAGAATGACTGAATCTTTTTATGAGCCAATTTGATACCCACACATTTACATGGGATTCAAAGGGGGGGACCAAAAGATACTTGCCAAAAAGATGGGGGGCGGAGTGCATCCAATGGCTGATAACATGATGAGAAAACGCATCCGAGGGACGGTAACGCGAACGCGTCAGCTCCATAGTGGCAAATCATCTCCTTCTAAAAAGAATTGATTAAAAGATATTTAGCTTTAGTTTAAAGCATGTTGGTGGTTAAACCTAGTGATTAGGACTTAACTAGACAAATGTCATTCTACCTACTGATTTATGGGCCAATAAGATTTGGTGTTTCATATCCAAAATCTGACAGGTGGAAAGTAATAAAATGTTGTAAAAATAAGAGAAATTGTTAAAAAGGGTTTTCTTTCCATGACATCTTTTTAGGATCTTAGAATTTAGGGTTTATTCATTGGTGATAGTGAATCAGATTATCACCTACTTAAAGTGGTTTTTCTTTGTTAAAAAGATTTTGACTGATTTTTTTTTTTTTTAAGAGGTTGACTCATCTGCATGGATGCAAATCTCCCATGCCAGAGAGTAGTGTGTAATCATCACTGTGTAAAGTTTTTGATTACTACATTAGCTATTTTCTGTAACGAGAAGTCAAAATCTTTTTTTACCTAGATATTCCATATCTAGCAAAAAGCCCTTCTTCCTTTGTATCTTCCAACACAAAAAAAAAAAAAAACTCACATATACAAAGGAGGTGTGGTGGCCAAATGTTTAAATACATACTTAAAAGCTAAGGTGCACCAATCAGACGACGAGACCGACATACATTTAACGTAAATTAAGGCTAAGATTTGTATCAAGCTTAAATATCCTAGCATTTTTAGGGGCAACCCCAAAAGAATTAGGGGCGACACAAAAGAACAAAATATGATGAAAATACTTATCACGACTTCCGATTATATAATGGCTCTCTTTGCAAATATCCTACCATAATCGGTAGTCAAGATAGTTCATATAACTATCGAATATAGAGTAGCCCCAAAATGAGATTTTGCAAAAAATCCTTTTTTTTTTTTTGAATTTTGGTTGAGCATATAATCGGTAAGAAAGGAAGAATTATCATGACTTCCGATTATACAGTGACTCTCTTGGCAAATATCCTATCATAATCGGTAGTCAAAATAGTTCATATAACTGCCGAATATGGAGTTGTCCCAAAAATGAGATTTTACAATCGGTAGATAACTAAACTACCGATTATGAAGGAGCATATAAGTATTTTCATCCTATTTTGTCTTTTGTGTCGCCCCTAATTCTTTTGGGGTCGCCCCTAAAACTGTTAGGTCAAATATAGTCCAAGTTCATGCAAAGATCACACCAAAAATAGAATACCTCCCTAAGCTTATGATAAATGCAAGCAAATAGCTAAGCACTGTACATTAAAATTTTATTTTCTGCAGTGTGTTAAACTCACATGTACTTCAACCTTTCACTGTTCAATCTTTAGTCTACCTGTACTACTGTCCTTCCTTGCGTTAATTGAGTAAGTGGTCACAAGAGAAGAGACTAAACGAGGTTAATGAGGTTGTTACTGATGTTACCCTAATGAATTGATATGGTTGGTGTTTACTGATAACCTAATAATTCCAATAAGAAAACCCCACAAAAAAAGATTAAGTAACTACTACCCCTTTGACAATCAATTTGACTGATTAAAGAGTGAGATCCCCATTGAAAGGGAAACTTGTGGTTTGTAAAGAAACGGGTATGAGTCGTAAGACAATAGAATCCCACGAAAAAGTAGTAATAAAGTTTTCCTTTCCAAGTAATAATAGAAGTTATTGACCATGAGAAAACATTTGACGTACATTTGGAGAATAAAAACCCTTACTACAATCACTAGTTTTTACGTCCTATAAATAATAAACAAAGTTCAAAAAACTCACCAAGTTATGATAGGTTAAGCTGGACCACAGGGACCAGCACAGGCAAAACATAAGCCACGCACCATCAAAATCTAGTCTGTGATAGGTGAAGGGAGTCGAACTCCCCGAGGTGTTAAACCAGAGGCGATACACAGACTGCATTACAAAACCCCACTTTTTCTAGCTTTACGTAATATTTAGATCATCCCGGACAAACTAAGTTAAAAGTTATTTCAGGGGTCCATGCAGGAACTTCAATAGATTTAGATATTATTAAATGTATCCATATCAATTTTGCGGGTTGGCGGGTAACCCGCGGGTTAGATCTAGCCCGACTTGTTTTCTAGTAGGGTCAGATATAACAAACCTTGCCCGGACCGTTTAGGAAACAAGCACAGTCGGTCCGGGTTGAAACAAGTCAAGCTAGGTTCAACCTGCGGCCCGGGTTACTAATTGACAGCTCTACATGATGTGCTCGTGTTCAACTAAGAAAAGTAGTAAGAAAACAATCAACAACAAAAGAAAATCATATGAAGTGAATTTTTGAATGGGTTCAAGGGAAACAGTTACGTACCTCCACTCGGAAAGTATTAAAAAAAGAAGGCCGCATTCTCTCCGCTGCCTATCTCGCCATTTTGTGTAGTGTTCACGATGTAAATGCACCTGATTCATTTAGAAGGAAAAATATTTGATGGGGCATGGGGGACAAATCATGTTTTGACATGCGTCTTTGTTATAAATTGATTCCATCAAATTTTGTATCCAAATATATAAAAAAAGTATATTTTTGGTGAAAATACTGGTTATGTTTATCCTTTTATATTTTTGGTAGCAGAATTTGTTAAAACAATTAATTGCAAAAACACATGTCAAACATGATTTGTTGGATATTTTCAATAACATAGAAAATAAAATGGTTTTCGTTTTTAGTTAGCCGCTACGACGGGGGAGTGTCCTGTGTTGAATAAACACAATGGATGTTAGTTGGAGATCAAGAGGCACCTCTAATGGGTGTGATGGTTCACAAAAGACACAACCATTCCCATTAGACACCTTAAGTGTCTTTTGGAAATGAAGAGGCATCTCCAATAGGCATGAGTCCCCTATAAGTAGTGATGATTGTTTTCATTCATATTATGAAGAACATCTTAACTCTCTCTGTTTTCTTTCTTACAAGCATCATCAGAACAAAACCAAAGTGTGTTCTGGTTGGATCAAGGTCGCACAAACATCCGTTGTGGGGCTTCAAGTATCTGACGGCAATATTCATTGACTTGCATTTGTACTCGCCAAGACAATTGGGAAATGGTCGAATAATTGTCGAAAAGAATCTTTCATAAGAGCCTTGAACCCTAGTACAACATTCTTTTCTTCACCCTGTTTTAGTGTCAATTTTCCAACAGTTTTCGACAATTATTTTCTTCGACACGGAGGGTGAAACGTCAACTGGATTTTGATTGTAATTCTAATACGATATGTACTTAACATCGTTATGACTTTCGGAGAGATGCTAGTTTTGAAAAGAGCTATGAGGGTCAGCGAATGAGACCGGCTGTTAGAAAGTTTTTTCATGCACGGAAAAACTATTGCGTAGAGATGCTTTGACCCAAAAGGGTACTTTGACAGCCATGTGTCAGTTATTAATTTAAATAACTGTGGAAGGTGGAAGTTTGGATTCGATAACATTAATTATTAAAAGAGGGAAGATTGTTGTCGGCAGTTGCACGATTTCCAAATATACGACGGGTCCCTAGTTAGTAATTCTTCGAATCATTCCCGAATGATTCCCGAACGTATCCGAACCGATCAATCCGAATGATACTTCCGAATTATTTGAACTCGAACCTGGTTCCGGATTATATGGACCTCACGAATGATTCGCGAACGTATCCGAACCAACCGAATCCGAATGATATTTCCGAATTAGAACTTCGAACCTAGTTCGCGCCCAACCTCGCTCTCCCATAGGTAATCCTCTGAGTTCTGTTGATTGATTTTTGTTTGATTTTGTATATACTTTATATTTAAATACAATTATTCAATTAAAATTTTCTATTGGTATTTGTTTAACCAGTGTTTTATGTGTCAATTTTTTGTTTAAAAGTCTATAAACTCGTTTTATAATACATTTATGCGATTAAATTGTTTACTTCATGGTAAATAATCACGCTAAAATGTTTTTTCCATCTTATAAATCATATACAAATAAAATTAGTCTCGTAATAAAGTCATAATACTTATTAATTTATCATATATGTAAGCCGAATTTGAAGTGCCGAACTCACATTTATAAAACGAATATGCACGTGCAGATATCGCCCGGTTCATCGTCAGAACATCAACCGTTGACCGGATTTTGATCGAATCCGACCTATTCGAATCATCAGATAATTTCGCATATGACGTCCCGAACTACTACCGTATTTCGAATTTGCTAACTAGGGACGGGTCCCTAGTTAGCAATACACGGTGCGGAGAGGAGTTCGGATCAAGATACATGCGCTCGGAATTTTGTGATTTGGATAGGTCGGATTCGGTCAAAAAGCTCGGCCAACGTTCGTTGTTCTGAGTGTAGTTCGAACGGATACGACGTCTATAATTCGTTTTAGAAATATAAGTTCAAATACGGAAAATTCGGGTTACATAAAATTAATAAAAAGTATATTTTTAAGGTTGTATGGAGTTGAAAGAATGATTTAAACCAATTTTATTGTATTATATAGATAATACATTAGGAATAGACAAAAACAATCAAATAGCTCAATGGTTTGAGCCTTAATTAGCAAGTAAGAGGTCATGGGTTCAATCCCCACCACCAATTTCTTTTTAATAACTCTCAAAAAACACTTAAATGGGTTCGAATCGCCGAGTCACCTGTCTGAATCGCCTAGTCACCAGCCCGAATTGATTCGCCGAATCATACCCGAATCCGAATTATTCGCGAATAATTCGGAAACCCCATATAATGCGCGTAAATTCGCGAATAATTCGCGAATCATTCGCCGAATTGCTAACTAGGGACGGGTCATGTGCAAAGGACGTAGCGTTTGGAGTTTCTTGAACTCATTAACTTTCTTAACTATCCCTTCTTCCCTTTAATGCATGAGTATTTTATTAATTAATTGATGAAGGTTCTCTCATTAATCTGTTCTCTTATTAATCTGTTTGTTTTTTATTCTTGTGGTCGGAGGAATTTAAACTAGAAGAACAGAAGAGAAAGGAATACAAACACCGTTCTCGTGGACCCAATCAAGAACACATTGGGGAATTGACGATGCAGTGCGTAATGGTTCTAGCCGTGTGAAAGATGATCAATCAAGCGATGATTATCTGTAATTCCGTCAAGCATGGACGACGAAGAGAACGTTACAGGGACATGACCTTTGAAGTCTTTCGTTTTGAACAACTGTTCATATTTCATTTCAAAGGTCAAGAGATGCAACGTCATCGCTTGCCATGATAACTGTTTGGATCAGTATATGCATGGTGTTTCTCTGCCTGTAGTGTTGGTGATTCTGAGATGCCCTTTCACAAAAATAGAAACAGATACAATTATTCATTAGGTGGGTCTCTCCTAAATATTGCAGGACACAGATAATTCTTATGAATAGAGTTTTCAATTGTTTGTTTCGGGTGGAAAGGATGCAAGAAGATGGGAGTGGAACCTTGATCTCTCTGTTGCAGAGTAGACACTACATGCTAAAACTTGTAAGGGGGATTTGATGAAAGTTCGCAAAAAAAAAAAAAAAAAAGGATGCCATTAAAATGTTTGGTTGAAAAGTTAAGAACCAAAAAAAAAGAAAGAATGAGTAAAGACTCTAGGGTGAGTTTGGAGTTTCTTTTCATTTAAGTTTTGATGGTAGGGCTTGGGTATCAACGAGGGATTATTGTTTGTTGGCAGTGTAGCCAAATTTTCCATATGATGCCCTGCGGATTGGATAGGACTTCATCAAGAAGAATCGGCATACTTGGCCAGGGCGTGCATAGCCAGGCTTAGCGCATGATTTGGCAGAAACTGGCTTATACTGTACTTAACACAAATCATAAAAGTGTTAAATGATACATAATTTTGGTCGCGTGACATTAGAAAATTATTGTCATGAATGCTCTAAGATTAGAGAACCAAAATGGATATCACCAATGATTGTTGAGACTACAATTTTGGTACGGGTATAATTCTTACGGTAGGAATTATAAATTTAGAAGTCTGAAATCATAATTCTTTCATTAAGAATTATATGGTTCCAAATTTTGGAAAATGGGATGTCTTAAATGACATCAAGGGAAAAGTGGAATTAGGTTAATATGTAACGTATTGGAAATTAGGCTACCACTAAATATCCAACAATGAGGTGTTACGATATTACCGATGCATAAATTATGAACATTTGCATTACATAATGTAAAATGTTAAATAGACATTGTCTATGTATTTGGGTATAAATTTGTAGAAGATTGGGCATGAGCAGAGGAGTTACTCATCGTGATGATGTGCTTGTTGAAATAGCAAGTAAATTGCCTACAAATTTATTATGCCTCTAGTGAATGCAAGTCTATAATGACTTAATGACTTCTTGTGAATTAACTGTCAATGGTAATTATGATTCCTAGAGAAGTTACAATTATTTTGTAAAATCAAATAAGAACATTTTAATAATGTTGTCAAAATTAATTGCATAAGTAGATGCAATTGATAAATAACGAGGAAGAATGGCTTGGAAACTAACTTGTAGAGATCCCATTTTGGAAGAAGCCATTTCAAGCGGTCTTGATTAATTGTGAGAATCAAGATATGAATCTATAATGTCTCTAATGAGAGTTATAATGAAAAGTCAAGATATGCGCAAGTCTTAGACATTGGATCTGGTAAGTCAATTACTCAAGAAATGAGTAATTGCGTTAGCCATTGAAACTTGGGGAGAAAAACTTGGTAGATCTATTTATGAAGAGTCTTCCAAAGGAAATGTTTTCAATGAAGTATAAGGAGATGGGACTCAGGTCTATGAAAGAAGTTCGATCACCAATAACGGAAACCCAACTTATGTTATATTTTGAAAAAAGATAAACTTAAGTTCAACGTGGTACTAACAAGTTATTGCAGTGGTTATGGTACACTAGACTAAAATTTCCCATTGTCCTTCTAGTGTAGTGATTCCGCATGATCTTAGGGATGGATGAAAATCCTTAATAAGTCTAAACTCTTATCACAAGGTGTCTCGCAGAACACCTTCGAGACTTACCTATATGAGTATTTGGAAATCGGCGCAGTTTCCTATGAGAATAAGACCGTTCTCAGAAAAGGACTCATGAATCCAGGAGAAAGCACAGGGCCATTAATGTGCGTAGCTATGGAACACACTACTTCCGAAATCAATATGTGTGGAGGTTCCGGCTTTATCACAAGGGGTACTTGGTTCAAGATAAAATTCACCATAGGACCTCGATGAAGCTTTGAATATCTTACACTAAGTGGAGGTTCAAACCCAAAAGGTACCTATCATTTATGTATTGGTTTCCACGATGATGCTTTGTCTCAACTTACCTTGAACTACGCTGGCTTGATCCCACTCGGGTACGTAGGCAGTCACTTGAGTGATGCAGCCACTCCTGTTTTATAAGTTTTACTTTATTTTCATGTTTTTGGTTATTGAAAATAGGGGGAGATTGTTGGATATTTTCAATAACATAGAAAATAAAATGGTTTTCGTTTTTGGTTAGCCGCTACGACGGGGGAGTGTCATGTGTTGGATAAACACAATGGATGTTAGTTGGAGATCAAGAGGCACCTCTAATGGGTGTGATGGTTCACAAAAGACACAACCATTCCCATTAGACACCTTAAGTGTCTTTTGGAAATGAAGAGGCATCTCCAATAGGCATGAGTCCCCTATAAGTAGTGATGATTGTTTTCATTCATATTATGAAGAACATCTTAACTCTCTCTGTTTTCTTTCTTACAAGCATCATCGTAACAAAACCAAGTGTGTTCCCCGGTTGGATCAAGGTCGTACAAGCTTTGAATCCAACATCCGTTCAGGGGCTTCAAGTATCTCGACGGCAATATTCATTGACCTCGTTTGTACCGCCAAGACAATTGGGAAATGGTCGAATAATTGTCGAAAAGAATCTTTCATAAGAGCCTTGAACCCTAGTACAACATTCTTTTCTTCACCCTGTTTTAGTGTCAATTTTCCAACAGATTTGTCCCCATGCCCCCATCATAAAACGCCCCCATCAAAAATTTACTCCATTTAGAAGGAACCAAAAATGTCAAAATACCATTCAGCCCACTAAGAATCGACAGAAGAAATTGCTTTGGGTAAAAAGAAATTGCTCTTGCGCTCAGAGGCGGAGCTACATGGAGAGGAGGGTGTGCAATTGCATCCCCTCAAATGTGAGCTACCAAGCCTAGATTTTAGCCCTATTGCACCCCTAAAATATGTGTTGATTGGCAATTTACCCACCCATTTCTCGAATCCTGGCTCCACCCTGCTTGCGCTGCTATATCTTTGAAGATCAAGCAGTATCACGATCCAACTATTTAGAGGTTTAACTACTGTCAAACTTTTAGTAGTGTACTCAATTCCAACATATTATTGGATGTTTTACCATAACCAACCATATACAATGGCTACACATCTGCCCGACTTCAATGATGTAGTAGGGCAGGAGCAAAAAAAAAAAAAATCCAGGTCTGGAAATTGCTATCTGATCACCACCCTTTAAAGAGGGCATTTGGAATCCCAAAGGCTCTGGACTTCAAACGCAGTGTTGATTCGAGGAATAGACAGCAGATGGACAAGGAGAAATTGAAAGCAACATGCTTCGAGTAAATAAAGTCCAGTCGGCCTGGTGGTAGTTGCTACCTCAAAGGATTAAAATAAAGTCTTCAAATTTAAAATTGAGATTCATCATATATGATTCTTTTATTAGCGTTATAGTGGTTTGATCAAGTAAAATACTAACTCATTATTACTGAAGATTAATAGACAACAAACAAAGGACAATGCCCTCCATCCAAGATGAAGTAAAATAGGAAAATAGTACACTTACCTACATTAGAACTAATGTAAGTACTTACTACAATGATCATGATAACATACACCTTAATCTGTACTTGTATTGGCTCCATCGATGATCACACGTATTGAAAGAAAAATAACTGGATTCATCAGTTTCGGCTGTCATTGTTTAAATATTGTAATAGACTAATACCCATGTACAGTTATCCAAAAGATCAAACATTAATTCAGAATGGTTATACCCGTGTACAGCTATCCAAAAGAGCAAATGTCAAGTATTGTTATAACTATGTACACTTACCAAAAAGAGCAAACATCAAACACCTATGGTATTAACTATTAAAGCTCACAAACTCACAGAGTCTAGAAAGACTCCCTCAAACTCCAGTAATAACAAGATGAAATGACATCTGCACTTTTTTCGGCATTCACGCTTGGGCATATGATTATTTAAATCTAGTACTTATCTTCTACCAACTGCATTGATATTCCTAGAAGCAGTGAAAAATTCCATCCTTATTGTTTAGATTCCAGGCGAGTTTTGAACCTAAGCCACTGCTGAGACTCGGTGATTTATTACTTGAAAGTTGATATACTTCCAAGTAATCCATAGCCCCAATGATAACTAGATTTAAACTCAGAGAAATAACTACATTTGCATCGCTGTGATATTAAGCATGCATTGCTGTTAAAGAGCAAAATGATGTTCTAGAAATCATGACAGGAATCACAGATACAGGGTGTAGCATGGAAAACTAGGTACTGAAATAGAATGTCGGCCACACACACCCCAAAGTCATGGAACATATGCACATGGAATATATCGTAACTCATCAACACATGCATATTTATAATATGTTATAATACATCATCAAGAATACAAAACAAAGCTAGGCTAAGTTTGCCTGTCTGAGGGGTGGTCGATTTGTCCGTGGGAAAGATAAATCAAGGGTCATGGGTTCTCCCGACCACCCCTACAACTCGCACACGTGGCATTAATTCTAATATTATGAATGAAAATGAATACTCATGTCAAGATATGGAATTTCAAAAAATTATAATGGGAGGTTCGAACTCGTGACCTATTGTGTCATAAGAGTGGCTTCTAACCAATGTTCCACCTTGGTTGGAATTGATAGAAAAGATAAATCAACAAAGGGTGATTTGTTTAACTTAAATACCATAATTGTTTTATTAATTAGTGTTTCACTAATTGCACATAATAAATAATCTATTCATTATAAAGTGTTTTATTAATTAGTGTTTCACTAATTGCTTATATAAATGACTAATCATTTTTTAATTATAAATGTTTTCTTAATTAATTATAATATTTATTTCTATTAATAAGTTATTTTGATAAATAGAATCAATAAACATTTTCTCATGTGATAAATCGCAGTAGAAGAGGTGGAGGCGGAAATATTAGTGGTGGTTAAGGGCGAGCCAAGCACAATTATATTTATTTTTGTTCTTTTATCGTAAAATGGGATACAAAGTCCATTTTTCACCTGTATCCAACCTCGTGATTGCAATAAAATTGATTGAAATACAAAAAAAGCATATATACACGGAAAAAAATGAAACTAATCAATTGACTTAAACTTTGTTCAATCTAAACCTCATACATGTCATTTGTGATTGAAAATTAGAATTGCGTCCAACAACCTAATGGGATGGGCGACAGTGATGGTGGCAGTGGTGGAGTCAAAAATTGACATTGAGGAGGCCTTTTTTTGTTAAAAAAAAAAGAAACATGTAAACTTTAGTGGACTAAACCATAAATATATATGGACAAAGTACTATTTATAAAATAAACTAAAACATTTATGAAGTTATTAAAAATTTAAGGGGTTAGAGCCAGTTAGTCAACCCTTGGCTCCGCCACTAAGTGTGGTGGATAAAAATTGATTCATATGGTTTTATGGTGGTGGTGGGTATTGGTGAATAAAAACATATTATGCTAATTTCGTAACGCCACAAAATGTGTAACGTTATATTATAAAGTATAAAACGTGGTTGATCATTCTAATGTTAAAATAAACTCGATAAAACACATGTCCATTTTAAAAAATTGGTGCAATCAATTGCCATGTTATGTAATAACTAAACGAACGACTTAATCAAGATCAACATATGAAATTATTTATTATCGATTTGTTTATGTAAATAGTTGTCGTGGGATTTTTCCTTGGCAAAGATAAATGATTAATTAAATTTCTATTATAAATGTCCCTTTAATAATCTAACATAAATACATAAATTTACTAGAAACTATATTAATTCTAATGGTGGTAGTGGAAGTAGGGTTAGTATGTTGTATGTGTGTTTGTGAATGGTGGAGGCGGTAACATTACTATTGGTGGAAGAAATAGTGGCGGTGGATGGTTTTTATGGTGGTGCAGTGTGTTGGTAATAGTAGTGTATAACAATAGTTTTTGCTTTTTAGTGAGTTTTATTGTATTGTGAAAGATGTAATTGGTTGTTTTTAGCACGATTGATAAGGACAAAAACCAAATATTTCGAGGATGATACCGAACGTATAATACAATATGAACATGACTGTTCGATCATCCGTATTATATAAAGGCAATTGGTGTACCCGTGTAAGAGAACATTATCGCTCTCTCAAGTACTATTACATTCTTTTTCCTAAGAGTTGTTTCACGACAACTACCTACAAAGACAACAACTTTCACTCAATTCCGTATATAAAACCTTATCGACGGGAAAATGTATTTGCATTCTAAAATATTTGTTTGAAAATTATGTTTGTTCTTCAAAATCATCATAAAAAAACTCTAAATTTCGCCTCCGATGTTTATAGAATATTTTTTATATTTTACATTCTCAAATCATGCGACCTCTGATGACGAATCAACAATATCAAATTACTGATCAACACGTATAGGTTTCATTCATCAAGTTAGAAGGTAGAGTAGACATGATGGGTAGATCACACGCAGAATATGACCTGAGAATACTTCAATAATTTGGTCAAGAGATAAGGTCAAAAATTTAAGATTAACTTTCTATAGGACTAATTAGATCGGTTTTATAGAGCCGACTAAAATACTTGATTAATAATAATTTTCACGTAAGACAATTGCAAAACATAGTTTGGCTAACTCTACTTATGTAAAGAGTGGTCAAGATTTGTCCTTCCTCAATTGCTATGTTATGTGAAAAGAAGGTGATATCTAAGATTGAGCTATAGTTCAAATCTATTAGATTGATACCATTTACAATTGGATGCCTTGAAAAAATTGACGTGTTGTTATTATTATTACAGGCAAGGGATACATTGACCACACTTGCGCAAATAGCTCACTTCGTAAATGATTGTTGTTGTCTATATTGCCTAGAATGCAACGAGGAATTTGAGGAAACAAGGCACCGTATGTGTTGTCCAGAGTATTTTGGATATAGTAACTTAGACCCGATGTAATACTTATGTTTTTTTTTTTTTTTTTTTTTTTTTTAGTTTTTCCACAATCTATTTATTTAAGAAAAATGAACATTGTAAATACATAACATCAACATAGATTAGACAGATTGCGCTTGACAAGAATGGCTACCGATGGTTCTAAACGACAAAAGAAAGGAATTGCTGTAGATGAATTGTTGGGATATACAACGGATTACTTGATACGAATGAAAGAGGTATAACTATTTCGATTCTCAAATCACATAAAGTTCATGAGAAGATGACATCAAGTTTAAAGTTAGTAACAAACATAATATGGATAACTAAAATGTTAAAAACAAACAAGATATATAAACTTAGAAAGCCGTGGGACTTGAAGAGGCCAATTTTGAAAACTACAGCCTTAGAAAGCAACGATCCACAATACCATAATTTTTTTTTATAAATATTCAACGTAGAATATGTCAACTTTTGGTAAAGGATCTATTGACAATTTATTAATTTGAAATAGGATCATGGAGTACAATATGTGTTCAAGGTTCTTTATGAGGTAATGTGTCGCCAGATTGTATTCCAAGTGAAGGTAGGAACAAACGGAAGTGACAAAATGTCCAAGACTTTTGAAGTTACTAAAGCCTTCGTTAAGACGAATTGTTGGGCACAATAATTTGTTGAAGATTTAGTGGCAGAGGTTCTCATATATACAGTCCCTTCGAAAAGGTAATGGGTACACATTTTAAACATTGTCATCTAATGGGTGTTGAAAAATTATAGGAAAATCATGTCACATTGGATAGTTTGTATCATTCGCTCGATGCAAAAAAATACTATTCTCTCGCCTATTTGGAGGATCGACAACATGACCATGATACATGAGTCAGCGGGAGCGAAATAGGAGCATGTGGAGACTTTTATGGACTATATTGATTAGTTGATTTCACCGAGATGAGCGCCGTCGACGACATATTTCCAAAAATATTTAAACTTCCATGTTCATGTAGAGCATTATCTCATTATAAGCAATGAACCTAAATAAAAAGTGTCCGGAAGTTAAGATTATATTTTTTCTGCTTTGAGCAAATCTCCCATGTAAAATATTAAAGGAAAAACAAAGTAAAAAAGAGAGGAAAATCCCAACTATTTTTATGACAAAACACATATTAAATCATAAGGAGTTGATAAGTATTCTGACACAAATTATACGATATATTAAAAATGAACCAACATCATGTGTTTCCGTCGCTGCTACGGCACGGGTTAAGGGCTAGTAGGATATATATGTTATAATACATAGGATATATACAAGTATGGTGTACATGAATTTAGTCGGTGTAAGTAGGGGCTGAACCCACGAGGGACGATAACATTTTGATGGCCGTGCCTCTAATGGTGTCAGAAGCGGAATGAGCGAGTACAGGCTCATTCCGTCTTCCCAATATAATTTGCTTCTAACAGTACGAAAAATCATTTGTTTTTCTTTACAAATACAAATTCATAAGTAAGTATTATGGTGTTCTCAATTTGCATGGAACCAACCAAAGCATTAATAATATATTATATAAATTACATACTATCATCCACTATTTAGGTTCGCAGTGATACAGTTGATAAATTAAGGTCTAAACTAAACAGATTATACTTGAAAGCATTGGCATAAGGGTTCGTGTGACCCTACGGATATATTATAATTTTCACCGAGGTGTGCAAAACTAGCCTGTTCTAAAACTCTGAACCTCAACTCTTCGTATGGAGCCACTAAATGTACTTTCAGATTTTATCCCAAGAAAGTGATCATAAACTTTGTTTTATCGCTTTGATTATATTAAAGTTCCGCTCCACTTTACTCATGTTTTAGGGGTTTATTTTTTGTTCCAAAATAGATGAGAATTTTAGTATTTTTCCCAAATTCTTTCTAATTTACCCTTGCTTTGGAATCAACACATAAACAATTACTCCAATTTTTTTAAATATTCTCATAGAGGATATACACTGTAATCTATAAAAATTTGGTACATCCCAAGTAAATTACAATGAGATTGGTAACTTTCTAAAATCTAAAAACTAAAAAGTAGGTCATTTAATTTTTTTTTTAAAATGTATTAATATGGGTGGAATTGGAAAAATTTAACTCTCTCTCGATGTTCTTAATTCATGAAAACTCTACACAACATCAAGTAAATTGAAACGGAGGGAGTATTATAGAGTCACCTTATGAAGTTAAAACACCACAGCCACCAACTTAGTGAGTTGCAGTGGATGCAAGTGGTTATATGATTTCAACGTCTATTTAAAGTATTATCCTAGTTTCTGCAAATGGCGCTCTACTTCTGAAACATACAAATTATGTAATCACTGTGGTATTCGTACAGAAGCAACTTCTGAAACATAAAAATTCGAAGAAGAGGACTAGTAAGTAAATGATTGGAAACATATCAGAGTGTAACAGCTAAAGTATGAGTGGTCATTGCAAGTATAACTAGGCTTTCGGTTTCATTAACAAGCCCTCCATTCATATATCAATGCACCTTTCCACATGTGGTCTCTTCGAAGTCCACGAATGGAAAATTTTACTGGTGACACTGAATACAATGCCTAGAAAAGTTCCTTCCCCTAATTTTTCCCTGATTAGCAGGCAAAGCAACAAAAAAGAGGATAATGTTACCAATGGTCGAACAGTAAAAAGGTTTCTTCAACTGAGATTTATAAATTTCAGCACAGTCCATGTGAATCAATTTCAATGCTTCAGCAATTACAAGTTGCAGCTTCCTCACTTCATATCTCTGTTTTCTGGGTCCAAGTTGTAATACTACTTTACAAAACCTCCTTTTTCTGATCGGCAATTATGGGTTTCAGCAATTTCCCAAAATGAGAAGGTTTTGTACTCGATACCTTTTAAATCCAGTACAACTACTACTACAATTTCCAACATAGTTGAGATTTGATAAAAGTGGATAATTCATATGGCGTGTGAACTGGTCTTCCCTTGCATGAAAAAGACATCTCCGAAAACAGGAGATAGCAATCATGTACAACTAACCTAAAATGAGTTGTATATATGATAGTGTTTTCCAAGTCAAAATCTATTTTTAACAGGACATTCCATATCTAGCAAAAGCTGTTCCCCCTTTGTATCTTCCAACACAAATTTCCATATACAAAAGGGGTGTGTGGTGGCCAACTGAATGAATACACATTCAAAAGCCAAGGATGCACGGACGAGAGAACAGTGACAATGTACATCTATGGTAATTTAGGGCCTAGAAACCGATAGAGTACCAGACATGTAAAGAGAAAGTCAAGATGGCTAGGAAAAAAAAAGGACCTCCCTAAGCTACGAGAAACGCTAGCATGTAACTACCTATAAATTTTCAGACCCTATCGGTAGAGTAGAACTCATGTACTACAGGATTCTCCTATTCCTCACCGTTGTACTAGCTAGCATTATAATTGAGTAAGTGGTCCATATGAAAACACTATACATGTGATTGTTATGATAAATCTTGAAATTAATTTACCCCAATGAATTGGTATGGTTGAGATATATTGATAACCTAATCTTTTATTAATTCAATAGGAACCCCACTAAATGACCAATTAACAGTCAATTTGACTGATAAAATAGCGGAAATGCTATTTGGCTCCCTAATCCACACCTCCCTATTCTCCTCCCTACAATCTAAGCCTCACATCCATATCGAGATTCACATTCAGGTTCAGGTGGGGTTCACCATTCCCCTAATGTGGAGTTTAGATTGGAGGGAGGAGAATAGGGAGGTGGGGATTAGGGAGCCAAATAGCACTGCCCATAAAATAGTGAGATCCCCTTTGAAATGGAAATTTGTGGTTTGTAAAGAAACACACAAAGTTTTCTGTTCTAAGTAACAATAAAAGTCGGTGACCATGAGAAAACATTTGACCTCCATTTGGAAAATCAAAACCCCTACTCCAATCACTAGTTTTTTACTTTTTCTGATAATAATCAACAAAGAAAGAAAATGAAGTAAAATGTTTCACTAAGTTATGATAGGTTGAGCTGGACCACAGGGACCAGGACAATCAAAAAATAAGCCACGTACCTTGACAATCTGGTATGTGATAGGTGAAAGAAGTCGAACTCCCCGAGATCTTAAACCAGAGGCAATACACACAGACTGCACTACAAAACCACTTATGCTAGCTTAAGTAACATTTAGATCATTCATGGCAAACCCTTATTCTAAGTTAAAAGTTATTTCAGGGCTCCATTGAGGAACTTCAATAGAGGGAGACATGTGCTAGTATTCAACTAGGAAAAGCACTAAGAGAAAAATCATATGAAGTAAATTTTCGAATAGGATCAAGGGAAACATATGCCTACCTCCATTCAGAGAGTTATTAAAAAGAAGACCGTATTTTCGCTGCCTATCTCGCAAGGGATGCTATTTTGTGCAGTCTTTCACGATGTAATTGCACCTGATTCATTTAGAAGTGAACCAATACCGTCAAAATCCACCTCAAATCACTAAGAAACGAGATTAGATTTTGGGTAAAAAGAAACTGCTCTTGCCCCTGACACATCAATTAAGATCTAGCAGTATCACATTAGGGTTGTTTAGAAGTATGACTACACACCAAGCTGTCTTACTTTAGTTTACACATTTCCTATGATGTATTATCATAACCAACCATCTACAATGGCTATACATCTGCTAGACCTTAATGATGCAGTAGCGCAGGAGCAAAAAATAAATAAATCCAGGTCTACTAAATCTGATCACCGCCCTCGAAAGAGGCATTTGGAACCCCCAAAGATTCTAGCATTAAGATTTGGTGTCGATTCGAAGAATAGACAGCAGATGGCCTTGCCTCTCCTAACCACAACCCTTACCAAAATTATGTAAACAAATAAAGCAGTTGTTGTGCCGAGAGGTTCATATTGTTCCCCTTGGCTTCACAGGATCCGACATCAGAAACGAAAAACTACACATTCAACGGAAGCTAATGCACATAGAACACACAAGACACAGAGATTTAATGTGGTTCGGCAATGTGCCTATATCTACGGGTAGTCGAAATTCACTTCATTCATATATAAGAGAATACAACGCATAATTGACATTCAACAGCCCTCCTTCTTCTTCACATTCTCAACTCAACTTCAACTCTTTCCCAACTCTCCTAGCCCTGCTATGAGAGGATCTACATCTTTCTAATGGAGAGATTACTTCTCTTCTCTGAGAGGAGATATCTACAACCTAAGGGTTTAGACAAAATTGATGTTGATGATGTAAAATTTCGTATAACCTAAAGTTTATGCCTTTATTTATAGGCTTACATTAGGGTGATTACTTGGAAACCAAGCTGTTGTACTTCAATTAGGAAACTAAGTCCTACTTCAACTTAGGAAACCTAAACTATCTAAGAATAGGAAAACCCCTGTTTAGATGGAATTCTAAATACACTTCTAAAATCAGTAAAAACTGATTTAGGAAACCGATTAGTTGTTTCCTAAAATCGAGCCAATATCCAACAATTCTCCACCTTGGCAAGATTTCTAGGACAACTTCAACTTCACTATTCTCTGATTTCTCCACCTTGGCATGAAATCTCGACATTCACCTTCCACGCCTTCGTACTCTACTGCCTTCATCACCTGGAGGTGCCAATCATCCAAAGATGTTTCAATCCCTCAAAGGACTTCAATTCTCCAATCATCTAATGATGCTTTAGTACTTAATCATCCCAAAGATGCTGCACTCCCAAGAATGGGCTTCAATTTTTCATTCATCCGAAGACGTTGCACTGGTACAATTTCGAAAAAACTTTGTCTAAGGTTCAAAACTTCAAATGTATCAACCGACACCAACACACCAAAAAGTGTTTCAAATACCTTTTAAGGATGCAATGTGCTTCAACATGTGCTTCACAAATTCGATACCATGGTAGGGCTGCAATTGTGTCTTAAAAAACACCAACATACTAATGCACCTAAAGATGCTGCAAACGCAAGTCATTGATTCAAGTCAAGATGGCCAATCCTAAACATCACCAATTCTTTCGTAACTTTGCTGATTTCTCAGCAATTCCAGTTATCTATGAATTTCTAACGCGTCTTCGACTTCATAGATCTTCACATGCACATATTGTTCAAACTTGCAAGATTCAATTCTTTGCACATTTGCTTCAACTTGTAGGATATAGTATTTGACTTCAACTCACCACATCAGTTGTCAAATTTGAGCTCTTACTCCATCTTACTTCTTTAAATTCCAACACTTCTTCTTTCAATGCGGAGTTCAATATTTCGTCACATGCAAATGTATGGTGTACCCCCATACCTACAAAGTTTTCTTTAAAAGATGAAATAATTCATACCTTACAAAGATGCAGTCTTTGTAAGTTCCTAAACATCTGTGTGAATACATTCCAAGATTCCATATGTGGTGATATTCATGATATTTTAATTTCTTCAAAAACTAGAACTTTTTACTTCAACTCCAAGCTTGATTCTTTCTCCACCTTCATACAATGTTCGCAAAATCCTAAACTGCATGATTCTGCTTTCTTCAACTTCATGCCTTAGCTGCATGAATTAGTCTTCTACCGTATTAGATTGTACACTATCTAACACTTCTACTTCCATATTCAACAATACAGATTTCCATTCTCTAATCTTTTCATCATTGCAACTGCATTGGGAAAAAAACTTCTTCAATACTCCACCGTTTAAACAACTTTAAACCCCACAGAGTCAAATGGATCTAATGATTTCAGATTCTTCTTCAAATTTCGGTACACACCGAACAACTTCAAACTTCTCGAGTTGCACCTAAGTACTTCAACAGAATGCTTAATATCAACAACTTCAAACTCCAACTTTTAAAAGTCAGAAAATCATTCTCTAAAGAATGCCTATAATAAAAGCATTCAGACACTCGAAATTTCCACATAATACTAGATCTGCGTTTTTCAACGTTCACGTCTGAACTTGAAACTTCATTCATTGTTTTCCAATGCCTTTCCTTACAAAAAGGGGCAATTCAATTCATATACCGCATTCTTCAAATAGTTTGCGATTTCTTCGCTTAACTATACACTTCACATGTAGTATTGTACCTTACAGTTGTGAAGTGCCACAATGATATCTTGTTCCTTGCAACCGAGTTTTCACCTCAAAAAACAAAACATATCTTTACGACCTATCTTTTTTTTTTCACCACGGTCTTGCACTTCTTCAATTTGATGACTTCAAAAGGTAAACACCTTCATTCTCCGCCAAATATAATCAAAACAACAAAGGTAAAAAAAACCACCCAGCTTCTCTTTCAAAAAACAGTAAATCAACAAGGTGCCTGCAAACATCCGAGTGGATGATTCAAAAACGTACCATATTTGCGGTGTTCAACAGTACGAAAAAAATGCTCCTGCATTGTTGTAGAAACAACAAAAGCTTGCAGAAATCCGATGCTCATAAGCTTATTCTATAAGTAAGCTTCAAACTCAACACATTCAAACAAACCCTTCTTCAATCATATGCCCAAGGTGCATATGCCAATAATTGTGTCGATTTCATCTTCAATCGCTTCTCTTCAAAACAAAACAAGAAACTACAGCTCCACCACACACAATATCTCCATATAGGAAATTCAATTACCGGCCTTCAATCGATTATTAGCAATGCAATATGCTTATAACCACCAAATTTTCAAGCACTTCTTCATGAAATCAAACTCTTCAAACCAGAATTTAACAACCTCCCCTATCGCTCCTCATAACACTAAGATACTCAAATGGTCGATAATTCTCACATGAAACCTACTAATAGGTTTCTGCAATCCTCGCTACACCATGCAACTGAGGCAAACTTGAGTTTAACATCTTCTTCAATTCCTTTGACTACGTCGAGGACAACATGATCGGACTAATGACAACCAATAACATTCACAATTATGCCCCCTTGGTACTTCGAACAATTCTAAGGATCTTTGACGAATTCAAATTTTTTCATCTTTACTTCTTCCAACATACAAACCATTCAACTCGTACTTCAAACACAATACTCTTGTTTCCTTGCAACTTGGCTTGCAAAGCAAGCACATTCAAACGGAAATCCAGCAAGGTATTTCCGAAGCTATGCAAAATACATAGGGTTTATGCCTCAGGAAGTATACCAACGTCAAATCCTCCTTTCAATTAGAGCTTCAACTTCAAAAGTGTATCAATCAACAAACAACGAATGTGAAACACTTCATACATAGTAATTGACTCTTCAAACGGTGCTTTGTTAAACCAGAAAATCCACCTCTTCAAATTGATGCAATTCAAACGACCTTGTCTCCAAGATTCTTCACATGAGGTTTCTCAAAGACTTTCTGAATTCCAAAATAACTTTGATCTTCACCCCGACATAACTTGATTTACAATGATGCATATTGATGCACCTTCTTCTAGGCTTTATTTCAATCTCTAAGTATGTCTTCTTCGAATATTCTCTACTGAGTCAATACACCACGTTTTTCTGACGGAACAACTGCAACCTTGTACAAAAGTTTCAAAACGGTACCAATTTTCACCACAGTTTTCAGAACTTTTGCGATTCTTCTACCACAAATTTCAGTCAAAAACATGAATTCGTCTTTGTGTTCTTCTTCAAATTTGACATCTTCTTTGATATCTTCACATATCGTTTTTGACCCAATTCAAACGAGCAAACCCTAGATTTCAAGAACCTAGACCTAAGCTCTGATACCAGTTTGTTGTGCCGAGAGGTTCATATTGTTCCTCTTGGCTTCACAGGATCCGGGCATCAGAAACGAAAAACTACACATTCAACGAAAGGTAATGCACATAGAACACACAAGACGCGGAGATTTAATGTGGTTCGGCAATGTGCCTACATCCACGGGCAGAAGAAATTCACCTCATTCATATATCAGAGAATACACAACATAATTGAGGTTCAACACCCCTCCTTCACATTCTCAACTTAACTTCAACTCTTTCCCAACTCTCCCAGCCCTAAAGCTATGAGAGGATCTACATCTTTCTAATGGAGAGATTACTTTCTTCTCTGAGAGGAGATGTCTACAACCTAAGGGTTTAGACAAGATTGATGTAGATGATGTAGATTTCGTATAACCTAATGGTTATGCCTTTATTTATAGGCTTACAATAGGGTGATTACTTGGAAACCAAGCTCTACTTCAATTAGGAAACTAAGTCCTACTTCAACTTAGGAAACCTAAACAATCTGAGAATAGGAAAACCCCTGTTTAGATGGAATTCTAAATACACTTCTTAAATCAGTAAAAAACTGATTTAGGAAACCGATTAGTTGTTTCCTAAAATCGAGCCAATATCTAACAACAGTATGGCAAGGATACATTGAAAGGAACAGGTTTCAGGTAAATAGAGTCCAGCGGGCGTGGTGGTAGTTGCTACCCAAACCAAGGTTTTCACCGGAACCATCCGAGGATTAAAATAAAGTTTTTCAATTTTAAAATTGAGATTCATCGTATATCAATCTTTAATTAGAGGTTTAGTGGTTAGAAGTAAAATACTACCTAACTCGTTATTACTAAAGAATTATATACAACACCCTCCAGCGAAGATGAACTAAAATGGGAAATAGTACACTTACCTGCATTAGAGCTAATGTATGTACTTGCTTCAATGATCAAGATAACAATAAGATAAACCTAAATCTGTACTTGTATTGGCTGCATCAATGATCACACATATTGTAGGAGAAAGAATTACTTCATCAGTTTTAGTTGTCATTGTTTGATTATTGTAATATACATTTACAGTTACCGAAAAGATCAAACATCATGTATGGTTATACCCATGTACAGCTATCCAAAAGAGCTCATCGAAAAGAGCAAACATTAAGTACTGTTATAACCATGTACACTTACCAAAAAGAGCAAACATCGAACACCTATGGTATAAACTATTAAAGCTCACAAACTCACGGAGTCTAGAAAGACTCCCAGGTAGTAACAAGGCGAGATGAGATCTGCATATTTTTTTTGGCATTCACGCTTACACATATAATTACTTAAAGTCTTAAACCTAGTACGTATCTTCTGCCAACTGCATTGCTGTTCCTAGAAGATCTGAACAGTTTCATCCGTATTGTTGCAGGATTTAATTTCTTAGACGAATTTTGAACCTGTTGCAGAGAGTCAGTAATGTTTTTCTTGGAAGTTAGACCTATTTCCAATTAATCAAGAACTCCAATAATAGGTTAATAACTAGATTTAAATCCAGAACTATAATGTCAACAACAACAAACATCACCTAAGAACTAGATTTACATTATTCCGATATTAAGCTCAAATTAATGATAAGAAACACAGATCTAGTGTGTAACAATGCAAAATAAGTACTGAAATACAATGTCAGACTCACACACCCCAAAGTCATGACATCATATATCTTAATCCATAGACAGACATGGGATATATCGGAACTCATAAACACATGCATGTTTAGTATATGCTTATAATACATATAGTATATGCTTATTATAATACATGGGATGTATACAACAAGTATGGTCTACATGTACTTAGTCGGTGCAAAGGAGGGGCTGAACCCACGAGTAACGACAACAAATTGGTTGCCGTGCCTCTAATGGTGTCACAAGCAGAATGTGCGAGTACAGACTCATTCCGTCTTCCCCATATAAGCCTGCTTCTAACGGTACGAAATATCATTTGTTTTCGTTTACAAATACAAATTTGTCAGTTGATGGAGTTCTAAGTTGGCATGGAACCAAAGCATAAATAAAATATTACATACATTACATACTATCATCCCTACAGATGACTAAAATATTATTATTCCTCACCTAGTTATGCAAAACTCATTTGTTCTAGAAGACTAAAACTCTGAACTCAAACTCTTCGTATTTAGCCCCTGAATATGCTTTCAGTTCTGATCCCAAGTTAAACTTTCTTTTACATGTAGACTAGTCGCGATTAACCATAACATTTTAATTATTAAGGTTGTGTTAAAGAGTCACCTTGTGAAGTTAAAACACAAAGGCCACTAACTTAGCAAGATACAGTGGATTCAAGGGTTTTTATATTTTTACAAAATCTATTTTACCTTTTAAGTTTTATCATAAATCCTGCAAATGGCATAGTACTTGATAACTCAGAGAAATATAGCTGCATAAAAAAAAAAAGGATATTTAAACCCATGAAGTAAACTCCAGTTAAACCCTTCGCTAGTACGGGATGAATAAAAACATAACGAAGTTATAGGACACTACCTAGATATACAAAATCGCACGAATCATTTCGAACAGATATAATGCCTAGACACAGAGAGGTTGAACCATCATGAATATGTATTGCACGTAAAGATTCTAATGAAATAACGAAGGTGGGAAGAAAATTATGTCACTGTGGTATACATACGGAAGCAATTTCTGAAAACATTCAAAAAAGAAGGCTAATGAGTAATTGATTAGAAACATTTCAGAGTACAACAGCTAAGGCATGAAAGGTCATTGCAAGAAAAACTAGGTTTCCGTTTTCATTGAGAAGACCCCTATTCATATATAT
>JAJJWW010013217.1:0-57348 GCA_023531295.1 Papaver armeniacum
AGTTTTATAGCTACTTCGGAGTCGCACGGAGAAAAGAAGAAGAAATCACTCAATTTGAACCAAAAGGGCAAAAAGGTCATTTTACGGGCGATTGATATATGGAGCCCGCTTGAGGTTAAGGAGCAACCCAATTGGAGGAGTACTAAAACCGGCCCAGTCAAGGCTAAGGGGTTGTTATCAGGGTGTCCCTTATCACCTACTAGTGGGTGTAATTATCAGGTCCTATCTGTGGGGTGTACATATCCTTATCTACCCAACCCTAAATCGAGAGAACTCGTCTCTCATATTTTTCATTTCATTTCTGGAATTTAACACAGTAAGATCGACTCAGTGAGAAGGTGTTGGAGGTGGTTCTCATTGTTTGGAGAAAGAACTTAGGCTCATTGAATCGATTGGGATCGATTCTTCACGCATCATGGCGAGATCGATGATCTTTGGTGGAATGAAGGTTAAGCTTGCAGCCATAAGCAGAGTTAGAAATCGAGAAGATGCAATCGAGAAAAGAGGCGAGAAATTGAGAGAAGCGATCGATCGAGAACAGGATTGAGCCACTGTGAGACCCGAGGGAAGAAGTTGCTCGATCGATGATGTTCGATCTTTGAAGAGTGAGATGCTGCCATGAAAGAAAAGCTAGGGTTCGAATGAGAACTTCGCCTCGAATCGAGAGTCGTTGGTGAGAAGAACAATGGGTTTTGAGTTCGATATATCAAGGATTGAATGGGTTTGAATCGAATCAAGATATTGAGAAATGGGTTTGTTGGAGATGGATGCTAATGATGAAGTCGATTGATCTGCAGGCAAGTTGTTGCTGTGGAATCGATAATGGGTATTGAAAAGACTCAGGGAAGAAGACGATGCGTCAGAAATTGATGGTGTTGGTGTTTAACGAAGAGTAATTGGAGTTCTCCTGCTCAAAGAATTGGGGCCGAGTTGAAGATTGATGGTGGAAGTAGTGAAGCTAATCTTTGGAAGAGAAATGGGTCTCAGCGGTGTCATGAATATGAGGAGAAAGAGGATAGGTGCGATTCGATTGTAATGAGTTCATATGAAGATTGGAATTGGTTCAAGTATCTTGGAATCGATGAAGGAATTGAAGCTTAGAGATTGTTCGGGTGGTGGTATGATGTTGAAATCCAGAGATGGGTCTGTGGTTGAAATTGAAGGGCTGAGTTGCTGTTGATCAGAAGGAAGAATGAAGCTGCAGGGATGAACAAAATGAATGCTTAATTTGTTTTAGATGTATGCTAGGATTTACAGGAGAAGAGCAGGAAAAGAATGGCCTGAAACAACGGCCGGAAAGTCCTGTAAATAGCCGAAACTCGGCCAAATCATCCTTCCGCGAGTCGACTAGGGAGCCGATCCGACGAGTTCGCACGATCCCACGAGTTCGACGGACCGATCCATTAATAGACTCATCCGAGTAAGACTGATGAAGACCAACCAGGCAGCTGACTCGTCCCGATTCACCGACTCGAAGAAGGCCGACTCTCATCCGCCTTGACCCGCCGACTAACAGATTGACGACGGTTGACCGGACGGTTTGACGTTTGTCGTTAGTCCTAACGGTGGGTGACGGAATATTCCATCGAATATTCCCTCGATCGAGAAATTTTCAGTGTGGCCAGCGGTGAGGTTTCGGTCAAATTCCACAATCCCAGTTTTCCGGCGAACCAAAAATTCCAGAATTTTCTATGGACTTCTCTCATGGGTATGAAGACTTGGGCTTGGAATTGGATGGAGAATTGGACTCAAATTTGGAAAGAGAAGGTGGAAGAAAAGAGAAAGACTTGAATTTGGAAATTGAATTGCAAAAGGAAAAGGATTCTATTCCTTGGAAGATTTGGAGAATATTGAAGCCTATAAATAGAGAAGTTTTCTACCTCTCTAGACACCTCTCTACACACACAACACTCTTCTTTTCTTATTCTTTGTGTGAACTCGTTAACATGAGTAGCTAATTTTATTGATTGAGGATGAATTCCTAGTTCTTAATTTATGTTTTGAGTTTTTGTTTTCAATTCTATCTTGAAGTTTTTCACATGATTATCGTTTGTTTTTACTAATAGGAATGATCTTAAAGACATTCATGATTGATTGATAGATTGTTTGGGTGGCCAACTAAATTGATTTGTCGATTTAATCTAAAGCTAGTGAAAGTTAGGAGATAAGTAATCGTTTCTTGACTTTTTACATAAGTAGCAAACACGAGACCTTGCGGAGGGATTCCGTGGAGCAATTGTGTGTGAAAACAACGTTAGCAAGTAGACCTTGATCTAAGAGTCTAACTACTAATATTGACCTAATAAGTTCATGAATCTTAATGCGTTTATTTAAATTACATCTAGAGTGATCTACTACTAGGTGGTTTGGTAAATAGAATCCGGTAGTCGAGAACTTCCGTGTCAGGTGATATAAGGGATTTAGGGGTTTAGCACTGATCTAGCTGCTTTTACCTACGGTTGGTGATAACTGTGACTAATAACAAGTAGAAAAGAACATAACTTGATTCATTGTTTCGTAACGAAGAAGGATTCCTTGATCTTGTCTCTCTTATTGCTTTCAACTTTCGATTTTAATTGCTTTGTTTATTTTCTTTTGCTTTTTACACCCCCTTTCGTGACAATTTGTACAACTAGAATCTCTTGCTCCTCGTGGGATCGACCTTGACTACCCTATATTACTTGTTAATTAGGTAGTAAAGTATTAATTAATTTGTTGTGGTTACGACACGCATCAAATTTTGGCGCCGTTGCCGGGGAGCAACGGATGATTTTAGTTGTTTTTATTTTTCTTTTTGGTTTATTCTTGCTTTGTTAGATTCTATACCGTATCTAACTTAGTTTTTGAATCTTATTTCAGGTGCTGGTTTTCCATGTATGGTGGACAAGAGCAAGCATATTACAACAATCAATACGGTTTTCAACCTCAACATTATGACAACTTCCAACCATCCTTAGGATACAATCAAAACCAATCTTTTGGCTATGATCAAATTCCTACAGAACCTTATGGATATTCTCATACATATCAACAACCTTATGACGGGTATGTAAGTGGACAATCACAAGGATGGGAGGATAGTTTTGTTTATGATCGAAATTCTCTAGTTTTGCGGATAAGATGTCCGCTATGATTGGGGATCTTCAACAAAAGTTGCAAGAATCACATCGAGAAATTCAAAGGAATTCGGAGAAATTATACGAACAAATTAACCAACCTTTAGAGACTTTTGATGACGCTAGTGTAGCTTACTCGAGCCTTGATCTTAATAATGATCAAGCACCTATTCAAAAGGAAGAGCTTGAGGAAGATGCATTTATTGCTTGGAAAAATTTTCTTAGGGAAAGATATGAGTCCGCGGAAGTGTATGAACGTTGCAACAATGAGGAAGTTATTCCAACTCCGGATCATAATAAAGATCCTTCACCTTAGGGCTGTCAATGGATATTCGATATCCGGTATCCGTTTCCGAATATCAGGATTCCGTTAGGTTAATATCCGACATAACGGTTATCCGATATCCGATAACCATAACGTAATGGATATCCGTTTATTAACATAACGGTACCGGTTAAGGGAGTTTCCGTTAGGTTAATATCCGATACCGTTAGTGTATAACTATATCATAAAATTTTCGGAAATTTTCGATACCTAATACCCTTTAGGTTTACTCTTTAGCCATTTGATTACGTCTCTCCTAAGTAAATATCGGAAATTATCGAATATTAACGAAAATTAACGGAAATTATTGAATATTAACGGAAATTATCGGAAATTATTGGAAGTTTTTTGTATCATGAGTAGATAACGGAAATTATCGGAATAATATCCGATATCCGATAGCTTATCCTTAACCTTATCGATATTGAATTTTTGAATTCCGACGGATATTATCGGATACCGGATATCCGATAACCCTTTAGCTTAACCTTATCGGTATTGCCAATATCCGATGGATTTTTATCCATTGACAGCCCTACTTCACCTATTCAAAAGGAGGAGTTTGGATATCACTTGCCTATTGTTGTAAACGAAGTGACACCCTCACAAGAAGATCTTACAATTTATACCGATGAAAATCATTTTAGTGAATGGCCCGATTCCGATGATGAGAATGTTGAAGAGATGATGCTAGAGGATGAAACCACATTCATTGATTTTGTGGAAGACCCAATTGAACTTGCCAATGATTTTAATGATGCCAAGACTTTGGTTAAGGTAGAAAACGACGAAGAATGGTTGCAAGGTTTAATAGAGGACCACGATATACAAGAGGTAAGTATTTCACTTGAATTTTTTAAGGATGAAGAGGATTCTATAATACAAGAAATTGTGCAAGGTTTGTCTAACCCTTTGCATATTGATTCTTCTCCTTTACCTCTTATTGGTTTGAATGTATGTGCTTCGAAAGTATTTTTTGGATGATTTTGTTTCTAAATATCCACCATTGGAAACACTTGATGCTAACACCATGCAGGTTTGCCAAGAGGAATACATGGAAGTTCCAAAATTCTATGTTCTTTATACACTTCCGAGTGTGGACGAGAATAAGTGTGGGGGAAATTTCTATCGAGCGATAATTTCACTATTGTTTTCTTGTGCTAATATTTGTATGGAGTTATTGTTTGCAAAACAGGTATTATGGGTGGATCCTCAAATTTTCAGATTGTTAGTATATGGGGAATGAATCTTTGCAAGAGCTAAGTCGGGCCGTCGACTTTAAAACAAGCGCTTAATGGGAGGCAACCCATAGGTTTTGTATTTCTTATCCTTTTGCTTTTTGTTATTTCTTTTTCTTGTTCCTTATCATGTTAAAATTTCCCACCTTGACTTTACTAGGAGGATTCAATTACATTGAGGACAATGTAAGGTTTAAGTGTGGGGGAGTGGTTAAGCATGTTTTTAAAAAAAAATTACAAAAAAATTAAAAAAATTAAAAAAAAAAATTAAAAAATTAAAAAAAAAAAAAAAAAGTTTTACTTAAAACTTTCAACTTTTAAAGATTTTAGAGTCCCTAGCATACTTCTAGGTATGTTTACATAGAGATTTTGACCGACATAATTGAACTTGGAAGTGTTAGAGAATTACATTCGGATTTCTTGTTTGTTTGAGTGTTAAATAATGGATTTAATCATGCCGGTGATGCGAATTTGGTGCAGGGAGAAATGCATTATTAGAGTTGCTGATCAATCATTAGTGGAGACTACCCGTAATCATATCATGTGAGGCACCAACCAGAAATTTTCCATCTACTAAAGAGCTTCTTTTGAGTGTGTGTCACCGTACGTTAATTCCGGGTAGAATGGTGAGCTACCCAACCTCCCACCAATAGAAGCACTACTCTTTGATCTCTTGAGTGCTAATTTTGTCAATTATGAGGGTGACGTCCATGGATGAAAGCTTCCTTCTTGTAGTTCGATTTGCAGTTAGCATCATTCTCTCTCTCGACAACAACGGATCCATAGAAACTCTCATCATCAACAAGGAGCGACATCAAAATCTACAAGGAAAGTTGGAAAAGTTTAAGGTTTACAAGCAACGGAACGAGAAAAAGAGCAAATTTCAAATACAAGTAAAGCAACATACAAAGTGCAGATTTTTACATATATGTTGAGGACTTACAATACAATGAGGTAATTTTATATCCAAGTATGAAGACTTATTCATGAAAGCGAAGAAAATTAAAAGGTGAGAATTTTTGAAGTTTATGATTTCAAGACGATACAAGTTGTGAAGAATCAAGCGATAAAATACTTCTTCCACGGCCATGGTTTATTTTGTATTTAATTTCTCTTGTATTAAAAAAAAAAAAAAAAAAAAAAAAGAAAGAAAAAAATAATAATAATAATAAAGAGAAAAAAAAACAAGAGAAATATTTGTATAAGCCGTGGGGAAGGAAAATATATAAGGAAGTTTCAAGCGACAAGGATTTTTAAGGTAAAAGAGTTAAAAATTGTCAAGGATTTATGAAATTCGAGGGTTTATCATCAATAGTTGAAACCGAAGACGAAGACCAATAAGATAAAGACAAGGAGCGGAAGACGTTTCTACTGGATGCCGTGAGAGTGGTGTTATCATAATTGGCGATCGGATGTGAAGGTGAGTAAGTAATCTCATCCTCAATAATAAATGGTTGATTTCCTTTCTTAGAGATCGTCAGAAAAATGGTTTTTCAAAATATTAAAAGATGTGGGTTTTTAAAAAATATTGCGGAAGTTATCCTTCCCACCATTCAACGTGTTGCAGGAATTCTCTCTTCATTCCTACCTGCACACATGTGAGAACCATAAAAAAGCCGTTTTTTTTAGTGCAATTATCATAAAATCCTTTTTGGTGAGGCAGAAGTCGAGGCGAAATGCTTATTGATCGTTTCTCAAACACGCGTTCTCTCATTATGGTGTGGTTATTTCTCACTCAACATTTAAAGAATGAGAATATGTTCTTTAGTATTTCTAACTTCTTATTACTAGCATGCGAAACTCTATGTCCTCATAGCTTTTTGATGCTTGGGACGCTTGAACGCTTTGAAGTTGTGAGTTTTTAGTTTGATTTGCTCGAGGACTAGCAAAGTCTAAGTGTGGGGGAATTTGATAGGTGTAGAATACACCTAATTTACTATCTAGTAGTTTATGCTTTCTTTGCTATTTTTCTTGTAAATTATGTATTTTACGCTTGTTTTGAGTTTTATAGCTACTTCGGAGTCGCACGGGAGAATAGAAGAAGAAATCACTCAATTTGAACCAAAAGGGCAAAAAGGTCATTTTATTAGGCGATTGATATATGGAGCCCAGTTGAGGTTAAGGAGCAACCCAATTGGAGGAGTACTAAAACCAGGCCCAGTCAAGGCTAAGGGGTTGTTATCAGGGTGTCCCTTATCACCTACTAGTGGGTGTAATTATCAGGTCCTATCTGTGGGGTGTACATATCCTTATCTACCCAACCCTAAATCGAGAGAACTCGTCTCTCATATTTTTCATTTCATTTCTGGAATTTAACACAGTAAGATCGACTCAGTGAGAAGGTGTTGGAGGTGGTTCTGTTGTTTGGAGAAAGAACTTAGGCTCGCTGAATCGATTGGGATCGATTGCTGCTGTCATGGCAGAGATCGATGATGCTGGTGGAATGAAGGTTAAGCTTGCAGCCATAAGCAGAGTTAGAAATCGAGAAGATGCAGTCGAGAAAAGAGGCGAGAAATTGAGAGAAGCAGATCGATCGAGAACAGGATTGAGCCACTTGTGAGACCCGAGGGAAGAAGTTGCTCGATCGATGATGTTCGATCTTTGAAGAGTGAGATGCTGCCATGAAAGAAAAGCTAGGGTTCGAATGAGAACTTCGCCTGAATCGAGAGCTGTTGGTGAGAAGAACAATGGGTTTTGAGTTCGATAGATCAAGGATTGAATGGGTTTGAATCGAATCAAGATATTGAGAAATGGGTTTGTTGGAGATGGATGCTAATGATGAAGTCGATTCAGAGGCAAGTTGTTGCTGTGGAATCGATAATGGGTATTGAAAAGACTCAGGGAAGAAGACGATGCAGAAATTGATGGTGTTGGTGTTTAACGAAGAGTAATTGGAGTTCTCTGGCTCAAAAAAGAATTGGGCTGAGTTGAAGATTGACAGGAAGTAGTGAAGCTAATGCTGGAAGAGAAATGGGTCTGGCGGTGTCATGAATATGGGGAGAAAGAGGATAGGTGCAGTTCGATTGTAATGAGTTCATATGAAGATTGGAATTGGTTCAAGTATGCCGAATCGATGAAGGAATTGAAGCTTAGAGATTGTTCGGTGAAACGCGTTGTTGAAATCGAGAGATGGGTCCGTGGTTGAAATTGAAGAGCTGATTCTCATTGATCGAAGGAAGAATGAAGTCTGCCAGGATGAACAAAATGAATGCTTAATTTGTTTTAGATGTATGCTAGGATTTTACAGAGAAGAGCAGGAAAAGAATGGCTGAAACAACGGTAGGAAAAGTCCGTAAATAAATAAAACTCGGCCAAATCATCCTCCGCGAGTCGACTTCATCCGGTTCGATCCTGGACGAGTTCGATCCGGACGAGTTCGATGACCGATCCATTAATAGACTCATCCGAGTAAGACTCCGTAAGACCAACCAGCAAACGACTCGTCCGATTCAACCACTCAAAGAGCCGACTCTCATCCGCCTTGACCCGCCGACTAACATGATTGACCGACGGTTGACCCGACGGTTTGACGTTTGACCGTTAGTCCTAACGGTGGACTGATTGAATATTCCGTCGAATATTCCACCGACTGAGAAATTTTCAGGTGGCCTGATGGTGAGGTTTTCCAGGTCAAATTCCGGCCACAATCCCAGCTTTTCCTAGCGAACCAAAATTCCGTAATTTTCTATGGACTTCTCTCATGGGTATGAAGACTTGGGCTTGGAATTGATGGAGAATTGGACTCAAATTTGGAAAGAGAAGGTGGAAGAAAAGAGAAAGACTTGAATTTGGGAATTGAATTGCAAAAGGAAAAGGATTCTATTCCTTGGAAGATTTGGAGAATATTGAAGCCTATAAATAGAGAAGTTTTCTACCTCTCTAGACACCTCTCTACACACACAACACTCTTCTTTTCTTATTCTTTGTGTGAACTCGTTAACATGAGTAGCTAATTTTATTGATTGAGGATGAATTCCTAGTTCTTAATTTATGTTTTGAGTTTTTGTTTTCAATTCTATCTTGAAGTTTTTCACATGATTATCGTTTTTTTTACTAATAGGAATGATCTTAAAGACATTCATGATTGATTGATAGATTGTTTGGGTGGCCAACTAAATTGATTTGTCGATTTAATCTAAAGCTAGTGAAAGTTAGGAGATAAGTAATCGTTTCTTGACTTTTTACATAAGTAGCAAACACGAGACCTTGCGGAGGGATTCCGTGGAGCAATTGTGTGTGAAAACAACGTTAGCAAGTAGACCTTGATCTAAGAGTCTAACTACTAATATTGACCTAATAAGTTCATGAATCTTAATGCGTTTATTTAAATTACATCTAGAGTGATCTACTACTAGGTGGTTTGGTAAATAGAATCCAGTAGTCGAGAACTTCCGTATCCCGGTGATACTGGGATTTAGGGGTTTAGCACTGATCTAGTCGCTTTTACCTACGGTTGGTGATAATCTGTGACTAATAACAAGTAGAAAAGAACATAACTTGATTCATTGTTTCTGAACGAAGAAGGATTCCTTGATCTTGTCTCTCTTATTGCTTTCAACTTTCGATTTTAATTGCTTTGTTTATTTTCTTTTGCTTTTTACACTCCCCTTTCGTGACAATTTGTACAACTAGAATCTCTTGCTCCTCGTGGGATCGACCTTGACTACCCTATATTACTTGTTAATTAGGTAGTAAAGTATTAATTAATTTGTTGTGGTTACGACACGCATCATGTAATCCTGTGACCTTGACACTCTGTGGTATGTGTAAAGTGCAAGCTTGGTTTGTCTGCTGATTAACCTGTTAATGCTGTGAAGTTTATATACCTTGCTAATATTTACACCCCTGTGTATCTGATCTATGAAAAGTGGTAGCAATAGCTTCTGCAAGTGGCATTTGAGTGAGTGTTGAGTAGTAGAGTTGTGGTTAGAGTTAGCCTGTTTTTCAAACACACAACCCAGACATGCTTCACCATTGAGTGAGCACATCCCTTTACCTCCGTGCACATCACACATTTTTTGTTGATTTTCTTGTGCACCCAATCCGGGCAGTGCATAGGCTTGTCTTTGTGGTCTCTCTTAAACTACAGCACCTGCTTCCTGTGTGCTACAATTTGTGTGTGATTTACAGAAGTCAGCCGCACATTACCCGCACCGCACCCGCCGGTGTTGTGTCATTTTGTGAGTTGGTGTTTCCTGTGTTGATTTCACTAAGCTACCATGTGTTGTGCTATTCTCGTGTTGCTCGTGCACATAACCAGCGCATAAGCCGAAGTGCAGACTCCTAGACTCCGTGTTGTGTGAGCTTGCCAATCCGTGCACAAGCCGAAGCTCGTATAAAAGCCGAGCAAAGAGTCCGCATAAACTTGTTCTCAGAATCGGCGTGCAAACCACTAGGCTTTCCGCCCGGTCCAGATAACTGAAGCCCACATAACTTGGTCACTGGCACTGGCTGTCGCACATAATCAGTCAGTTGGAACCCACCTAATCGTTTTGGCCTTACAAGATCAAAAAGCACCGTTTTGAGCTTGAGCCCTGGAATTAGTGTATCATTGTTGTAGTTTTTGCTTATCTATGTTGAACTTGATTGTATGTTAACATGCTAGATGCGCTAGCTAGGCTATGATTGTGTCTTTAGAGACTCAAACAAATCGACTAGTTAGAATACGCCGGACGAAATTGTCGCATACCCGATTCTTGACAAAAGCCCAAGCCCATTAGAAGAGTAAACCATGGGTGATGAACAAAACCAACCTCCCGTAGTCTCAAGGAATACATGTACCCAACTAGGCAAGCCGGCCCTCTGCATCATTCTCGCTTGATTGATGGTTGTCGGTTTGAATCAAAGCAAGCACCATTCACATGCTACCCGTGTTGAGGGGGTCGTCTTGAAAACCTCTACCATCACGTGAGATTTTGAGGATATTTGTGGGACTCTGCGTTTTAACCAAATGCGAGAGGAGTCCCTCAACCGAGATTGTTTCCTTTTTCCAAAGGCAAAGCCAAGTCATGGCTTCATGCCCTACAACCCAAAGTCCATTAGAACATGGGATGACCTCACAAAAGAATTTTTCAAAAGTTTTTCCCCAACTATAAGAGGCGACAATTCGCGAGTCTAAATGGTTTTGTGCAATTAGAAGACGAAACTCTAGCAAAGTACTTTGAGAGATTCAATGAATTACTACTCCAATGTCCCCACCATGGTTTTGAAAAATGGAGACTCGTGCAAATTTTGTATGAGAGGGTCAGATGTTAGAAACCGAACCACAATCAGTCAATGTGCAATGGTGCATTTATTGACAAGAGTGTTGATGAGGCTTGGACTTTCTTAATCGAAGTCGTGAAAAGACTCAACAGTGGGGAGTCCATCCATGAACCAAAAGGACTACCCCCGTAGGTAATGTTTATAGAATCGAGTCGACTTTGATGGAAATGCAAAAATGGCATCTTTGGCTAGGAGAATAGAAATGCTTGAGTTGCGAGAAGAATGTAAAATCTAATGCCCCTACTCTCCGTGACCAAATTGAAATGGCCACTTGTGCCGCATGCCATAGTTTCCGACCACTTAGTGGACAGCTGTCCGAGACTTACATGCATTTCAAGAGTCTAAAACCGAGCAAGCAATGCATTGTACCATAGGCAAGAGAACAACCCGTATTCTCAAACCTACAACCCAGGGTGGAGGAATCACCCTAAATTCTCATGGTCCAAAGGACACATGCAAGTGGGAACAACAAGTAACAACCAAGGATACTCATATCTAGAAACCCCAAGTACAACCACACCCTCAGTACCTGTAGAGAAAAAGCCTAGCTTTGAAGGCGTGTTTGTATGTTAACCCAAAATCTTTCGAACTTGTAAACTACCAACCAACGTTTCACAAGTCTAGAACTTAAGATGGGTCAAATCTGTGATGCATTGAATGAGAGAGAAAAAGGCAAACTCCCTAGTTAACCCCAACAAAATCCAAAGAATGTGTTTCAGCGAGGCTCCTCAACCCACAATGAAACTTCACATAGTCATGTGAATCTGTCACCACTCTCCAGTGGTAGAGTTGTTGAGAACCATGTAGGTGTACCACCGTCAAGCGAGTCTCCATCGGACTCACCAAGACACACAACACCGCATAAAAACATCTTGTAGAGAAAGAATCGAGCATGTTGATAAACCCAAGAATCCCTACCGATATAGATGTTCAAAAGAGTTAACATAAACATTCCATTTCTCGAAGCAATCGAGACAAATACCCACCTATGCTAAGTTTTTGAAGGACTGTGCACACAAAAGCGAAAGCTTCATGTGCATAAGCGTGCCTTTCTCACCGAGCAAGTGAGCTCCATAATCCAAAACAAGATTCCCACTAAGTTTAGAGACCCGGGTAGTCCAACAATTACATGCACCATAGGTGGCCATACGGTCGAAAAGGCGTTGCTAGACTTAGGAGCAAGTGTGAATCTATTGCCATACTACGTGTATGTGCAATTGGGCCTTGGGGTGAAGCCCACACTGTTGTACGCTACAATTAGCGGACAGATCTGTGAAAATCCTCGTGGTATTGTTGAAGATGTGTTAATCAAGGTTGATAAATTTTCTTTCTGTGGACTTCATCGTCTTAGATACTCAACCCGTGAAAAACCCAAGTAATCACATTCTGTGATTTTAGGACGTCCCTTTCCGGCGACGTCAATGCCATCATCAAGCTGTCGTAATGGAGTGTTGAAATTGTCTTTTGGTAACATGACCAGTAGAGCTGAATGTCTTTAACACTAGTCAACAACCCATTGATTGTGATGATCTGATTTGCATGAGATTAACATGATTGAGAGTCGATCCAAGACTCTTTGCCCCACATTTTGTCGGTGGACCCTTTGCAAGCATGTTTAGATAACTTTGACTTAGATCTCTTCGAGTCTAAGTACATTGGGGAAATTCACTCTTTGCTTGAATCTGTTCCACCCATGGATATTGCTAAATGGCGGAGAATGCGGTGGAACCCCTTCCACTCTCGATTCCAAATCGCCCCACCTCTTGATGTACCACCTAAGCTTGATTTGAAACCATTACCTGATACCTTGAAGTATGCTTTCTTAGGTCCTTCTGATACTTTACCTGTGATTATTGCATCATGTTTAGACACATAACAGGAAAGTCAACTTTTAGAAGTACTTAAAGAACATAAAGGAGCCTTAGGTTGGACCATCTCAGATCTTAAGGGTATAAGTCCCACAATTTGCATGCATCACATAAACCTTGAAGAAAACACTAAACCATCTAGGGAAATGCAAAGGAGACTTAACCCCAACATGAGAGATGTTGTCAAGGGTGAGATTCTGAAATTGCTGGATGCGGGTATCATTTACGCGGTTCCAGATAGCTGGTGGGTCGGCCCCATTCGTGTGGTACCCAAAAGTCCTGGGCATTCTTGTAGTTCATAATGAGATGAACGAGCTTGTTCCCCACCGTGTGACCACGGGGTGGCGAGTGTATTGATTATAGAAAACTCCAACACTGGAACAAAGAAAGACCATTTTCCCCTTCCCTTCATTGACCAAATGCTAGACAAGGTTGGCGAAGCATAGTCACTATTGTTTCTTAGATGGCTATTCGGCTACAACCAAATTCACATAGCACCAAGACCAAGAAAAGACCACATTTACATGTCCTTATGGAACATTTGCTTATCGCCGCATGCCTTTTGGGTTGTGTAATGCACCGCTACTTTTGAACGTTGCATGATCGGCATATTTTCGACATGGTAGATAAGTTTCTTGAAATTTTCATGGATGATTTTTCGTGTTTGGGTCTTCTTTTGATGAGTGTTTGCATCACCTCACTTGTGTGCCGATTAGGTGTAAGGAAAAGAATTTGGTTTTGAATTGGGAAAAATGTCATTTCATGGTTAACTCGGGCATTGTTCTAGGGCATATCATCTCGGAAAAGGCATAGAAGTAGACAAAGCCAAGGTTGATCTCATTCAACACTTGCCTCAACCTCGTTCGTGAGGGACATAAGATCATTCTTAGGCCATGCGGGTTTTTACCGCCGATTCATCAAAGACTTTAGTAAAATTTCAAGACCTTTGTGTAATCTTCTTGCAAAAGATGTTGCATTTGTCTTTGATGATGCTTGTAAAGAAGCATGGGAGCAACTGAAGGCTCTCCTTATATTCCGCCCTATAGTCGAGACCACACGATTGGACATTACCATTTGAGATTATGTGTGATGCGTCGACTATCTTTGTAGGAGTTTGTTTTGGGCCGTAGTAGACAAACTTCCATATGTGATCTACTATGCTAGTAAAACACTTAATGATGCTCAACTAAATTATTCCACAACCGAGAAAGAGTTGCTAGCTATTGTGTTTGCATTAGATAAGTTTAGATCTTATTTGATAGGTCTAAGGTCATCATATATTCTGACCATGCTTTGCATTGAGATATCTTTTGTCTAAAAAGATGCTAAGGCTCGTCTAATTCCGATGGATACTCTTGTTACAAGAGTTTAACCTCGAAATTCGAGATAAGAAAGGGTCGAGAAAATGTTGTTCGATCACTTGTCTAGGTTGAATGTTGAATCTCATTGATGAATTTGTCTGATTGATTAGAGTCATTCCATTGATGAACAATTGATGCTTGTGTCGAAATGCCATGGTTTGCTGATATTGTGAACTACCTTGCTACGGGTAGAATGCCTTTTCATTGGTCTAAACAAGACAGTTCTAAGTTCTTGGTGAAGTTAAACATTTCCTTTGGGATGACCCATATCTTGTTTAAATCTTGCCAAGACCAAATCATTAGGAGGTGTGTCCCCAATTCTGAACAAAGGGACGTCATCTCTTTGTCATGACCATGCATGTGGAGGCCACTTTAGTGCCAAGAAAGCTGGCCGCAAAGATCTTGCAGAGCGGTTTCTATTGGCCAACACTTGTTTAAGGATAGCCATGCTTTTTGTGTTGCTTGTGACCGATGCCGAAATTAGGAAGTATCTCTAAGAGAAACATGATGCCCTTACAACCCATTTTGATTGTTGAGCTATTTGATGTGTGGGGTATTGATTTCATGGGTCCATTTCCTAACTACGAAGGTAAGTTGTACATTCTTGTTCTGTTGATTATGTCTCTAAGTGGGTAGAGGCCATTGCATCCAAAACAAATGATCATAAAGTTGTTCTTTCTTTTCTTAAGGAAAACATTTTCTCCGTTTTGGAACACCTAGAGCAATAATCGATGATGGAGGTAGTCATTTTTGCAATAGACCCTTTGAATCACTTGTGCGCAAGTATGGAATCACTCATAAGGTCGCAACACCTTACCATCCTCAAACCCGTGGCCAAGTAGAAGTTTTAATAGGAAATTAAGCATATTCTTGAGAAGACCTGTTAATCCTTCTAGGAAAGATTGGTCTTTGCGCTTAAATGATGCTTTGTGGGCATATAGAACTGCATACAAGACTCCCATTGGTATGTCTCCTTACAAACTTGTGTACGGTAAAGCATGTCATCTACCAGTAGAGTTAGAACACCGTGCATATTGGGGCATGAAGAAGTTGAATTTTGATCTTGATAAAGTTGGTAACCAAAGAAAACTTCAACTCAATGAGTTAGAAGAATTGAGAAATGATGCATATGATAGTGCCAAATTGTACAAACAAAGAATGAAAGTGTTTCACGACAAGCGCATTTCGCGAAAGTCTTTCACACTGGCCAAAATTTTTTATTGTACAACACTCGTTTGCATTTGTTTCGGGGAAGTTACGTTCTCGATGGTGGGACCATTCTTGGTACGTACCGTTTTCCCCCATGGAGCCGTTGAAATGAAAACCCAAGAACCAAGAACATCTTCAAAGTCAATGGTCGAGACTAAAATCATTTCTAGAGCATCTTCCACCGGAAGTTGAGACGTCGACTTGGAAGACCCCATCTATGTGGACTGAACTAGTTCACTTGTGTACATAAACATGGACTAAAAATCCATTCTCTTTCCCTTTTCTTTTTCTTTTTGCATAGTCCTTATTTGTGCTAACCAACCTTTTTGTCTTGCGCTCACGGTTGTTTTGCTTTCAAAGCATTCATCCTCCTTTGGTTTAGCAACAACCTTGTACATCCGTAATCTCTTCCCTTTTCTCTACTCAACATAGTTCTCTTGGTATGTGACTTTTTGAATTCTTATTATTGACACATTGAGGACAATGTTTGATTTAGGTTTGGGGGTGCATTTGCATTTGCATATAGAGTTTTTAGTCTTTTATTTCAAAAAAAAAAAAAAAATTCAAAACTCTTTGTAAATACTTGCATAAAAACCTCCAACTTTTAGAGATTTTAGAGTCACTAGCATGCTTCTAGCTATGTTTACATAGAGAGTCGACCAAAATAAAGAACTTGAAGTACCGGAGAACACTGATCGGGTTTCTTAGTTGATTAGAGCGTTAAAGTTGGATTTAACCATACGGAGGGCGAATTAGGTGTTGTATAGATATTCGGTAGTAGAATTGTGATCACCCATGTGGAGACTACCCATTTTACATCAAGCGAGGCACCGACCTTCATTTTTGTGACTTTCTAAAAAATTCTGTTAGAGTGTGTGTGTCACCGTACGTCAATTAGGGTAGGAATGGTGAGCTACCCAACTTCGCACCACTTTCTAAAGACTACTTTTGATCTCTTGAGTGCTAATTTCGTCAATCATGAGGGTGACGTTTAAAGATGAAAACTCCTTCTTTTAGTTCGATTTGCAGTTAGCATCACTCTCTCCCTCTCAACAACATCAACAGATTCATAGAAACACATCATCGTCAGCAAGCGGAGCATCATCAAAATATTTGAAGAAAAGTTGAAATAGTCCAAGGTTTACATGCAACAAAGAAGAGAAAAGAAAATAGGATGAGAATTAGTGAAGTTTATAAAATCAAGACAATACAAGTTGTGTAAAATTGAGTTTTATTGTTTTATTGCTATTTTCATGTTTTAAGTGTCAAAAAAAAAATGTTTGTCAAGTTTTTGTGAAGTTCGAAGTTCATCATCGCCTATTGAAGACCAGAAGGCGAAGACGTTTCTATGAATCCGAGAGAGTGATTTTAATTGTCGATCGGGTGAGAAGGTAAGTGAGTACTCCCATCCTTGCTAATGGTTGATTTCCTTTCTTAGAGATCATTAGAAAAGATTCTTTTTGTCCACAACTCGTGGAGTCTCCGGAAATTATTTCGGAAGGTTATCCTTCTCATCTTCAACGTGTGCGGGATTTCTCTCTTTATTCCGCCTCGCACACATGAGAGACTAAAAAAGCGGTCTTTTTGAGTGCAATTATCATAAAACCTTATTGGTGAGGCGAAGTCGAGGCTTGTGATCACTATCGAACCCGAATTCTTTCATATGGTATGGTTATTTCTCGCTCGGCACTTAAGGATGAGAATCGTTCTTTGGTAGTTCTAACTTCGTGTTACTAGCATGCGAAACTCTATGTCCTCATAGCTCCTTGGATGCTTGAGACTCTTTTACACTACGAAGTTGGAGAAGGTTTTGTGGGTACACCTCGATAAACCCTCACGAGACTACAACTCGTCCACTAGGGACACCTAGGGGTTTAAAGGCTTAGTGCATACGCTAAATGCATTCGAGAGACCAGCGACAGGTGGTATAGTTAGGATTTCTTAATTTCTGTTTCACTTGAGGACAAGTAAAATTCAGGTTTGGGGGTATTTGATGAGTGCCAAATATTGCATATTTCTACACCTTTTTATTGGCATTTAACTCATCTTTTGTGCTCAGAAATCAGATATTATCCCAGATTCTGTATTTTCTTTGTTTTCAAGAATAAGTATTTGTACTAATTAATTTCGTGTTTTTAGGTAGTAAATAAAGCTCGGAGAAATTGAGGAGCCAAAAGAGCAGAAAATTGGAGGCAAGAGTCTATGGAGCAAAAAGCCAAAGCCCGTGCGCACGTCAGTTGCAACCCAACAAGGAGCAACCCATCTACAAGATATGGGCTTGAGCAGTCCAAGACCCAAGACCCGGATCCAAGCCCGCACCATTTGAGCCGTTAGATTTCACCCATCTACATCCTACAGTCGCATCGGCCCTCGCATCGATCTCCCCTAGATCCTACGGTCGCTCCGTCATGCACATCGACGATCGCTGCTCCCGCTCCACAACGAAACCATCAATACCTATACCCCATCGACCAAAACCATTTCTCATCTTCATCTTCTCTTTCTTTTCTCCCCAACAACTCCAGAGAACCACCTTACCTCCTCCCTCTCCCCCGACAAAACCGGTTCTGAGACCACCTCCATCATCTCCTTACCCGTTACTTCAGACCCGACTCCCGCTCCGCCACCTATCTTAACTTATCTCCATCATAGCTTCTCCATACCTTAGAAGCTAGGTTAGAGATAAGTTAGAGCTAGGGTTTCACCAACAACCCAGGCATGGTCGATTCGAGGAGGAGGAAAGAGGTTTGGGTCCTTGTGTACTTGTGATTTCGAGTGATTGTGGGTATAAAATCAATTGTTATTCATGAGAGAGAACTCGGTCATTTTAGTTTTTAGTTTTGTAATTTAATTTGAAGTTTGTTTATTCTTTGCATGATGTTCTAATCACCTCTGCTAGGGTGTAGATGAAACCCTTAATGCTCATATGAAGTTAATTCATTTTCAAGTTTCTCTTCTTCTTGTTGTGAATTGTATTAGGATTATTAGCTAATTGTTGAGCAAATTATCCCGTGATTGGTTGTCTTTGTAAGAAGACAACCAATACTAGGGGAGAATTAGTGAATGCAATTGGCATAATTTCCACCTGAAGTCTTCAAGGGAAGTGTAAGAGTAAAACTTGAGTTGTATTACCTTAGTATAGGATTAGGAGGTGAATTCAATCCCCCTAGTTCTCTTACCCAACTGTCACAATACTTCTATACATACTGCTACCTTAGTTTAGAGTCACAACAACAACAACTCAGTCGTATCGACACCCAAAAGCTCATACTTGTGTTACAATACCTTAGAAATCAGTTAGGAAAGCCCTTAGCTCAACATTGCACACCCCATTTCCCTGTGGATCGACCTGTGCTTGCCCTGTGTTGCAAAACAACACTGTGCACTTGCAGTTTAACGTAGGAAAACATCTTTTCATAGCCTACCATGGTGCGATTAAGAAAGTAAGGGCCTACTTAAACTCACTCCGGTACTTCAATTTCATGTTTGCATGTCAAATTAGGTTAGAAAAATCGAATGTTTGAATTTGCAGTTATTTGGCCGGCATGGTATAATGTTATCGATCCTGCCGACATTTCATATTTAGGGTTGGCCGGCAAGCTATTATGTTGAAGAACTTGCCGGCTGCTTAGTATCTATAACTGCTACTTGCAGGGCCGGCAAGGTATTAGGTTGAAGAACTTGCCGGCGTACGTTGTTTTTTGATATAGGGTCGGTTGTGAACTTTTACCTTGTCGATTGTGTTCAATTTTTTTGTTGCGTCTCCCGATGCCTTTAAGTATGAAAGTCGGAATGGTATTTTGTCAAAACCATTCCAATTTGTATGTTAGCGGCAATGTATGGGTAATAGACCTTGCCGACATGTAATGTGGAAAATCCTTGTGTCATATTTGATATAAGTCGGCAGGTTATTTGAATGATACCCCGCCGGCTATTGTTTAGCCGGCATATATGTTTCAGTCGAACCTTTCGGCCGTTGTTCCGCCGGATTGGTTGTATTTGACGACCCCCCCGAGCTTATTTTTTTCCTTAATCGTTCTTGTTCAGGTTGCAAAAGGAAAAGAAGAAAGCAGCTCTGAAAGCTCTTAGTCCTCCTTCAAGACCTCCTCGTGTTGGTGAAAAACTCTTGACTTCAACACATCGAGGGGCATACGTTGTGCCGGGAACGCTCAAAATCCATGTACCAAATGATTTTGAACCACCATCGGAACCCAGTGATTCGAGACGACACTCCGGATGAAGACCAATCAATTACATCCGGTAGAAGAGGTGATGATGATGATGTTGATGAAAGAACTCATTTGGAGGAGGTAACAATGATGATGATGATGGTGATCAGGACATGCCTAATGTTGGAGGAGGTAATGATGATGATGATGGTAATGGAGATAAAGATAAGGATATCGAAGATGAAATTGTTGAAGAGGCAGTGGAACAAGAAGAAGAAGAAGAAGAATATGGAGAACAAACTCTAGCTATTGTTCAACAAACCGAAGCTTCAACTTCAACTGAAACCGGAAAGAAGAAGAGGGTGATCACTAAACCATCTAATTCCACATGCCTGCCCCTCACTTGATGGTTACTGTTGAAAAATAATGAGTCTCCAAGGGGGACCCCAAGAGATGGTGAAAATGTTCTTTTTGGATACAAAGACTCATTGCATGTACGATCCATAATACTATCGTAAGTAATCTCAATCCGTCTTTTTTTTTATTCAAGTGTGTATCTATCTTAAATTTGCTTCAAGTGTTTGTATTTCTTTTCATTTTGTTTTTTTGGTATTTAGGATCACAAGCATGTCGTCCGTCTCATGAGGCGCCAAACTTCATGTTCAGTGACTAAGACTTGGGATCTTAAGGATGAATGTGAGGAGGTGCAAGTGATTGTCAAGAACTGCGGGTTGTGGCCTACGGTGGAGAGTTCGAATATTGAGCATGATAGAGCAGTATGTCGCGTTACGTGAGAGGTTCTACGGAGGCGATACAATGTTATTCCCATTCGGTGAGATGGCGATAACTCTCGATGATGCTCATCAAATTCTAGGCCTCGAGGTTGAGGGAAAAGCGGTCGATGAGGGCTTCGATGATAATTTTGATTTCAAGGATATTTACAAATTGAGCCATAAATTTTTCGGTTGGAATCAGATTGAGACGGAGAGGCTATACTTGAGAAGAAGGATGGTCGTCTAAGCAAGAAGTTTAATCGAAGAAGTTGAGGGACACATTATGTGAGACCAAGAAAATCTTTGATAAGGAAGGAAGGGTGAACCGGTGCGAATCAATGCTACCTCGTCGACTTATTTGCTATACGTCATGGGCAAATGTATCTTCCCAAACGATTCTAAGCTTGGTCGACGCTGAGTTATATGCAACTATTGGATCCCTTAGATAAGATGCATGAGTATTCTTTGGGTACTGCGGTGGTCGCCTTCTTGAATAATGAGTTGACAAAGGGTTCTAGGGCACTCTTTGCAAGTTAACGGAAACATATATCTCTTCCAGGTAATTTTATTGTCTAAATCATTTATATTTTCAAAATTCTCGTAAGATAAGATTCTTACTAAACTTTTTTTGCATAGGTTTGGATATATTTGCACTTCCCTTCTTTGGTGAAAGCCAACTCCTACATCAAAGTGGATGCGAATGTTGCGGTTAATAAGCCAAGAGCGCAAAGGTACAGTTTTAAGGGTACTCAGGATAAGGTTATGCCACAAAATCTTATCAAACTCCGAATCGTCATCGACAAATTGACTGCGGAGGAGGTGATATTTGATCCGTATCGAGATGCTAGAAATCAAGGTTTAATCCAAAGGAGAGATGAAGTTGCATTATACTATGGACCCTTGTTGTTGTGCTCCGGTGGATATTCAATGTACGATCCACATCGGGTAATGCAACAATTGGGTTACGTCCAAGAAAAACCTCATTTCGATGAAGAAAAGCCAATCTTTACTGTGAACAGGGCTGAATGCACCACGTCCCAAAAAATTATTAACGTCTCTTACACTCCAGTACCAGTTCAAGAACATTGGGACGATAGACGTGGCCGTAAAATCGATGTGAGTCTTTTGGACGAGGTGACCACCGGTCATGAAGCTAGTGAGAAATACATGACGTGGTACTTGGGTTGGGCTCGTCCTACTGTGATTAGGAAACCGACTGCTGAAGAATTGGCTCGTAAGAAGAAGATGGCATCGAAAGACCCAACAACAAGTCTTAAGAGCATTGTAAGTATTTTAGACTTGCTCGCTCTTATTGTTTTAAGATTACATTATTGAATCATGGGCTATTTTGCGTTTCCTCCCCTATCAAGATTGCTAATTAGCGTTTCCTACCCAAAAAGATTAAAATTAGTGTTTCCTCCCATCGTTAGCTTTTCCGTCAATTGCTCGGTTAGTTGTGTCAGCTGTCATGTACGCGTGGCAGATTTTTACACGTGTTTTATGATTTTTCCAAAATGCCCCCGACTAAAAATAACTAGATCTCACCCGCAAAACATCATCTTCTTCACCGCTTACTCCCCGGTGATACATTCCAATTTTTATTCCTTCTTCTTCTCATTATCCGTATCTATCTTCTTCGTAATCCTCCCGTAGATTTCACTTTTTATTTTTCTTCCCTAGAAATCCCACCCCACCACCATAAAACTAAAACTAGTAATCCTAATTCATAGCAACTACTGATATTCCAATCAACTCAAACTTCATTGATGAAATCCCTAATACTTTCAATTTGTTGATACAATCAACCTATTGATATCACCTAATTCGCAATCCGATTGATGAAATCATTATCAGTGTATAAAATAACATGTTTATTAGAATCCCAAATCAAACAAGAAAAAACAGTTGATAAAATTAGAAGTAAAGAAAAAGAAAAATTAAGTAAGATTGAAGCTTTAATGTCTTTGTTATTGAAGCTTGATTCTGCGAGAGGGGTTTGTGGACCAGTTCGTGAATTAAGTAAAAGGGTTAATCTTATGAGTATATGCTATTAATGATGAAAAAAAATAGAGATTCAGATGAATTGATGCATATTAGGGAAGATGTTGCGCCGGAAATGGAAGAATTTTGATTTTTCCGATCTCAAAATTTTTGTTTGTCGCAATTGATTGGGTTTGGAATTAATTCGACTTTTTCTTTGATTTAAGTTTGTTTTATATGAAAATTCCGGTGATTGGATGTGTATGCAATTGGGTCAAGATGAAATTAAATAATGGAGCTTAACAAATTTGTGTTCAATGAAACTTAACTGGGTTCAAATTGATTTGGAAAAATTATGGTGGTGATAGAGATTGGTTTGAAGATTCAGCAGGCTACTACCAATTTGAAGATTACGAAAAATGAACAGCTGGTGGTGATGACGGAATTTGTTTGTCGGCTGAAACTGGTTTCTTATATGTACTTACTGAGATTGAGATGGCTGAAACTGGTTTCTTATATGTACTTACCGAGATTGAGGTGGCTGGTGCAATGAAGATGGAGTAGGGTCTGTATGTTAGTCGGAGTTAGGAGAAGGATCCAGGGCAGTTGTTTGGTTTGATCGACTGAAGAAAAGAAGGGTATTCCGGGAACTATGGATGACACGTGTATATTTTTTTTCCACGTGTACACGACTGCTGACACAGCTAACCGAACAATTGACGGAAAAGCTAACGATGGGAGGAAACACTAATTTCAATCTTGTTGGGGAGGAAACGCTAATTAGCAATCTTGGCAGGGGAGGAAACGCAAAATAGCCCTTGAATCATTCTATTAATTGTTTGTTGTTTAATTGAAAATAGAAGGAGCATTTGAAGACCCTTGTGAAGGTGATGTGTTGCGCGAGAGAAAGACGAGAGCCTTTGTTAATTGAAGAGCAGAGTAAGCAAATTGACTTTGCTAGCAATGTTGACAATGAGGATGCCTTTGAATTGTTGGCAATTTGAGGTTTGAAGTAAAGAGGGAAGAAAAAGCTAGGAGGGAAGCACAAGCCAAAATGAATGCCGACAAAAAAGAGGGCTCGTAGGGGTCGTGGTGGTGAAGGTAGTAACGGTGATGGTGTTCCTAAACGGGGTCGTGGTCGTGAATGAATGCGGTCTCTAGTTTATTTCTTTAAGTTGTGTTGGACAAATGTTAAGGTTAACGGTTGGACAAATGTTTTTATTTAAGGTTTATGGGACATGTTTTCGTATTTTGGACAACAAGTGTTGGATTTCTAGTTGTTGAATGAATGGTTTGTTTAGCTATGTAAAATTTCAATACTTATGCCGGCATGCTTTTTTTAGGTTACAGTGCCGACCACACCGAGGTAGCAAGGTTTTGAACCTTAATCGAGACTGCCGCCCGACACCGAAATTATTTGCATACCGGGGTCGGCGGGGTAATCGAGATCAAAACCTAGCCCATTTGTTAATAAGGCGAAAGGGTATTATATAATAGACCTTCTTAGGCTATACGTTGCTGTGACAAACACCTTCTCCGATGCCTAAAATCATCAAAGGTCGGCATGGTAACAAAATTCCGACCATGCCGTCCAAATCATAGCTTGACATGGTAATGACCAATACATTCCGCGGATACAGAAGAAAATGTTCTCCCGATGCCTAAAATCATATAAGGTCGGCATGGTAACAAAATTACGACCATGCTTGGTCGGACTTGGTCGGCATAGTTGGCAAATAAAAACCTCGCCGACAATTTTAAAATTCAATTTTTTTTGCAAATACAAGTGCATTGATTGACTTGTACTTATGCACTATAACGGTCAAATTTGGGCACCATCCTATAAATACACTACTTATCTCCACAAAACAACACACAACTATTTGCATATACTCTCCAAAGCTCATATCATCATACACTCCATCTAACTCACCCAATAGCTCTTTACATATAACAATGGCTTCATTTGATTCTAATGAGATTTGGCAATCACCAAAGCTTGGTATGCGGAAACTCGAGTTAGACGTCAATCCTCCGAAAGGGTGGATTCCACAACCTTTTGGGCTAGGGTACACAACAAATTTAGCCAAGAGTTTGGGAATCCTAATGCAAGAAGTGTTCAACAAGTGCACGATAGGCACCTTGTCATCGAAAAACGCGATACTTGTTTTTTAGCTCTCCAACCTCGGATTTTTAACGCTCGCCCCTTCACCTTGTCCATTGCACAATTTGTAAGCAATTTTGTGTTTTTTTTACGTAACCCATGTTGTTTTATCTTCCAATGAAACAACACTAACAAATGTAAGTTTGTTTTTGTGTTTTTGTAGCACGAAGTTGTGAAAGCGCGCTACTTGGAGGAAAAGGGGGAAGCATTCGCGTTCGATGCAAGCTATCACTTCTTGGGAGAAAGAATCCCGGAGGATAACCCGGATTACTTGGATGATGTATCTTCTTCGGAGGAGGAAGATTAATGGCTTTAGAAGTTTTTGTATAGGTTTTGTGGGTAGACCTCTATGTAAACCCTCACTATAACTCGTCCACTAGGGTCGCCTAGGGGTTCAAAGGCTTGATGCACATGCTAAGTGCATTCGTTTTTCCGTCGACAAGGAGTTGTATTTTATGTTTCAATCAATGTAATAACCAAAATTGCATGAATAAAGTGAATTACATCTTCCCATATTCTGTTTTCTATTGGGTATAACTACAGGCCGGCAATGTTGTAAATCATTAGCATGCCGACTATAGGTCAGCCGGCAGTGTTTGAAATTATGTGCATGCCGACGACATTATAGCCGGCATGGTAGGAAATATTTACATGCCGACCGTTAGATTGTGGCCCAAGATAGTCGACATATTATTCATTCAAAGACCCTTCCGCTTGAAAATTGTCGGCGTGTTATTCATCAGCGGACCATGCCGGCTAGACTTTGTCGGCATCCTATTCAAACGCGAGACCAAGCGGCGGATCTTAGTCGAAACACCTTATTCAAACACGGACTTTTCCGACCTTTCATATTTTCAAAACCAAATTGTTTGATCGAAATCGAACTCATAAGACATATAAAAGGTTTAATATTAATTGAATTCTCATTTTCAAAAATCTAAACTCAATTAATTAACCTAATCATAATTTTTAGTGTTAATTAAACAAGGGCATATTAGCCATTTAGAAAATAAAAGGTTAATGGGTGGCTTGGTTTTACTTCATAATGACCAGATTTTGTCTTATTGGGTATACCCCAATCTCGCCATGTTTATTAATGACAAAAAATTTCTTATTCATATCTTATTTTATTTTTTGTATTAATTTTTTTTTTTTTTACAATTTAATTTATTTATAACACACTAGGTTCGACCCACAATTTATCACCCAAACCTAGGGTATCTTCATAAAACATTAAGAAGTTCGGCTAATAACATGTTAGTCGAACCTAATTGGCTGATAACATGTTAGTCAAGCCTAGTTGTTTTGAGACATACCTAGGTTTGACTGACAAATTATCAGCCGAACTTCACTTTGTAATCTCCAAATATAAGTTCGACTGAACTTCACTTCGTAACCGCCAAACATAGATTAGGCTGGTTCGAGCAAACAATTTATCAACAGAACCTATGAATAGCCTTCATATACGAAGATCATTTTAGGTTCGGCCAATAACTTGTCAGCCGAATCTAGGTTTGTTTTAAAAATAATAAGGTTTGTCTGACAGCTTGTCAGTCGAACCTAGGTCTAGGTTTTTTTACGAATTTTTTTTTAAAGAAAAACTAAAATTAGGAAAATTAAAAAGGTTAAACTAAAATTAAAAACAGTAAAATTAAAATTATTTTGAAAATTTAAAATTTAATTTACTTTAAATTTAAATTATTTCTAAGACGGTTTATTTTTTGTAAAAAAAAAAAGAAAAAAAAAGAGTTCCATGTGCTCAGCTGGTCGTCCCCGTTCCTTAAAAGTTCCATAGGCTCCGGGGAGGTCCGGTGTTCGAGTCCCCCGTTGGTTTAATATTGCAGAAATTGACCTGGAAGGTAGAGTTAGCTTGCCCCCTTGCGACATAATCAGCCCCTATAAAAAAAATTGCCCGAAGCTAGAGTTAGCTTTCCCCCCTTGCGGCATAATCGTACCCCCTATCCGCTGCGGCTCCTTTCGCCGGTTTCTTCAAAAGGCTCTGAAAAGACGAGAATACTCAAATATACCTCAATCTAAAACTTTTCCACCTATAAAAATCGGACAACATGAAAAGAATCAAATTTCCAGAGGTAACACTTGTCGCTGCTTGAAAACAAGCATTGCATGCATCCATAACCTGTGAACAGAGAAGTACTAAGAATCAAATTTCCAGAGGTAACACTTGTCGCTGCTTGAAAACAAGCATTGCATGCATCCATAACCTGTGAACAGAGAAGCACTTGCTTAGCTCAGATGTGTGAAGACCGCAAGCTTTTAAGAGCAGTATGACACGGGCAATTTTCAAGGCAATCTCAATATCAATTCCAGGAATGGCAATCAAGACTTCAGCTGGGAAGTAATAGACTTAAATGAGATGATACATTCTTACAAAAGTTGAATAGCAATAATTCACAATGAAAATGAACCTTCATCACAACAACATAAAGGCTGACATTGAGAGACACAAACGAGAAGAAAAAGGGAAGGGCTGCAGATTCGTGATACCACGGGGAAGTTTTCAAGCAACTAAGTTCTTCTTACAAAAGTTGAATAGCAATAATTCACAATGAAAATGAACCTTCATCACAACAACATAAAGGCTGACAATGAGAGAAACACAAACGAGAAGAAAAAGGGAAGGGCTGCAGATTCGTGATACCATGGGGAAGTTTTCAAGCAACTAAGTTCTTCTTACAAAAGTTGAATAGCAATAATTAACAATGGAAATGAACCTTCATCACAACAACATAAAGGCTGACATTGAGAGAAACACAAATGAGAAGAAAAAGGGAAGGGCTGCAGATTCGTGATACCACGGGGAAGTTTTCAAGCAACTAAGTTCTGAAAGAGAATTGTTTGTAGCATGCGAGTAAGTGCAGTTTCGAACTTATCCGCCAGAAGGTTGACAAACTTAGGAAAAATTGGTAACACCTGATTAAACAAACTCATGAATCATACAGAACTCATATAACAGGGGAAGAAGATCACAAATGTTTATCAACTATATCATGATCAAATGACAAAATGGAATTGAGATGAAACATAAAAAGGTAAATTGATCAAAGAAACCTCGTCTTTTGGTAGAGATGATAATACTGGAATGAGAATTCCAACATCCTACAAGCAGCATAAAACAAGATAAATATAAATGATAACAGTTACGAATTGAATAGAGTCAATAATAAATTAAACACAGATTACGGATGCTACCTTCAACATGAGCTTAACAGAAACAGAGGTACAGAACATGTTGCTTGTTTTAGTTTGACTTTCCGCCTGGGTTGCACAAAACATGTAACTAAACAAAATTTTAGACATAACTATTTTAAATGCACTAAAACTTCATATAGCAAACAAGCAAATGAAAAGGTTGAACAACCTGCAATGGAAGGCTCTCACTGCCAGAAGGGTGATCTGTAATAATTGCAAGAATCTCACGTTAAGATCCTATTGGGCGAACTAATATTGAAATATGGCGATGAACTGTCTGCACCGTATAATCGATTAAACAGCTGTTCTTAGAACAAAGATAATGGTAAATTTGAAGCAGATTTACTTATTCGAAAAAAGATGCAAAATTTAGTAGTTTCCAGATCTCAGAACAGCCTTTGGGACGCTTTTATTAATAATAAAAAGTTGCCGAAAAAGTGAATGCTTCCACAAATAACAGTGGTATCTCATAAGAGCTTGTTTAATGAACAAAACAGTGATACTTGAATGGATCAAAGACACTTAGTCAGCAAGAAACTGTATATACATATATGACAAAAAGTGCCACCTTGGTACAGAGAGCAAAGTAGAGAGAGACATGCACCGCTGCGCCTCAGAGATCAAGGAGGTTGGCGTATTTAAGGATGAGCATGGCTGATGGGTATCAGAGGAATGTTCCTCAACACCTGTGTTTGACAATAGCTGGTCATTTCAAGGCTGTTCCGCACCAGCATCCTGTACATATTGCAATGCATCATTAGCATATGCCTCTGCACATAACCTTTGACCTACGGAATACATTTTAATGATATTGGCTACAAAAGTGATCTCAACCAATAAAATCACACGGCCATGATACCTTTTGCACTTTAGGGTTGAACCCTCAGTATCCAATCCCTCTGTGGTATTTCTTTTCGTTACTGAGAGAAGCATTTCATTACCGAAGTCTTCGATTGGCTGAGAAATGGATGGTATCGGGTAAAGCTTGTTCGCTACCTAAAAAGGATAGCAACATCAAAAACACGGAGGTTAAAGATGGGAAGCGCCAGATTTAACATATCCAGCATCAAGCTTTATATATTTTACCAGACGTATTGCCTTCATCTGTACTTCTTCTAACTGATGGACTGCGCTCTGAGAACGTAAAAAAGAGAAGATTCAGTCAACATATGTCATTTAACAACATAATACGGGTAGACCAAAAAGTGGTTCTATCTTCTCCTCATTTGAATCACAATTTCAAGCAAAATGCCAACAGCTAATTCATCACCTGTAGAGCAATTCTTAAGCAGACATCTCGAATTGGAAGTTTTTGCAAAATCAAGCTCCACACGGCATTATTCTATCACCACTTTTGGGTTTCCTTGTCTGTTATTTCGCTGCTTCTAGGAGACCACAAGGATTCTAACAATTTAAATGCTGGCCCTGGAACATAAGGGACTTCACCCAATAATCTACTCAGAAATCTGTCAGATGCTGGAAAAGAATCTCACAGCGTCTCAGCCTACATGAACATAACTTTCATCAACTTAATGAGAATAAGTCTTTCCCATATATGAAGTAAAAAATATCTAAGAAATACAATACTACACACCACGGTGAGAAGAAATGTTTCATATACCGAAGTAGCAGTTGAAGACGAAAAGAAGTCAGTTTCTTTTTTCTGCCCAACCCAAATAACTCTCTAGAGTACACGCAATGCCAACTCATGTCCCTGACGGCATCAAATAATTCATGTCAGCAAAACTGCTTTGACTACATAAAAAATGTGAACACTAACACCAAAGATACACAGTAGAAGCCTCTAACACATTTTTAAGCCCCATTTCACGTTCATAAAGCATATTAGAGTATATTTCAAAGATCAAGAACACTGATTAATGGATTAGACATATTAACATAACCAGCAAAATGCACTGCCTGCCCTAATAGCTCACAAACAACAGAAGCCACGGTGCAGCTAAACAAGGAACTTAACTCAAAATCACTTGAGCGAACTGTTACCTCGTAGGTTTGATAGTCTGACGATATATGCCTTGCAAAAGCTTCCAAGGGTCTAATGCACACTGCAAAATTGAGATTGGCTAAATAAGAGTTCTTCAGGATAAAGTAGAAAAGAAAGAAAGATTGTAAAACCAAACAGAGTAGCCTCCAAAGAGTGCCTACAGATTGCAACCAATTAGCATCAAAACACATCATCGAATTTTACGTATACAGCCACCTGGTATAATGGCAGACATAAATAAAACATGCACAATTTTCAAAAGTTTAAACCATGTGTACAATTACTGTGTATATCAATTCAATAAAAAATCATGTGAAAGAGTAAGTTTGCTTAAATTGCTTATGTCAACTCCCAGATAAGCAAATAAAGAAAACCGAACATCAGAGGCTCCAGCTATTTATCCTCAATTATGAAGATGAAAACTGATTTTTGTAGGTGATCCTTTTGTTCATCAGGAAGTTCAATTACAGGTGCTGACATCTTCGGGAGCATACATTGGCTAGATATTGATGTCAAACAAAACTATTGGTATCTGAAACAGGTATTTGTAGGCCAAATTCCTCAATCCTATCAGCTAGTATGGAAACAGTTGAAGAATAGTCCACCAAAAAACTCCCATCCAAGTTCATAACTTGCTCCTGACTTTCTCCTTCTGTGTCAACATTAGTCAAATGAGAAGCATCTGGTGCATCTGGCACAGCACTATCACATGCACTGGAGTCGAGACCAGGTATTCCATTCTCATGCATGTCAGATGGCATGGTGTGGTCTGATGGGGTGACTAACACTTCCTGGATTAGCCATAATGATGATACTTCCATATTATTGCAACCCATCAGCACAGAACAGACACAAAAATTGAGTTCATTGCCATCTAACTAGACTATCAACAACAGAATTTATAACAACCTATCTTTCAAAAATACAATTTGGCAAACCAGCGAGTCATGACAATACTTAATGAGAACAGCATATTTCAAAGCTCCTCCAAGAAGATAGAAGAAGTCTCCATCAATATCAATCACATTGAAGTTGTGCTGCGCAATTAGACTGTTAAATACATCGTTACAATGCACAGTTAGAACTTATAAGATCAAACACATAGTATTTGGTATTAAGCTGGGAACTACTTGACTTCTCCTTGTCAGGTTCTGCTTTCACATATTATCTTATTTCTCTGATAAAAATATTACTAGTATAAAATAGGTAAAAGTAATTGCTGAAAACCAACAGAACTACCAGAGGCCAACCTTTAAGTAATTGCTGAAAACCAACAGAACTACTAGAGGCCAACCTTTAATTCAAAGAGATGCGAGGTTACTTAATTACACATAAACAGTTCCCACAATTTGCATGGTTTCTAAAACTATAAGAAAAAAGAGAAGCAGTTGCCTTACCTAATCAGTGAGGTTGGGATCAGCTCCAGATTTTATCAAGCAGTCGATAACATCAAAGTCTCCAGTTTCAGCAGCGATGAGCGAAGGAGATGCTCCACGTCACAAATGTTTGGATTAGCTCCTGCCTGTACAACATGAAGGCAAATATCAGTAGGCATGCACAGAACAACACCAAGAGCTTATTAAAATTTTTAAACCAAACAGTTCAATAAGAATTCTATATCTCTTCCACTATGGTTAAATGTTGATGCCGTCAGGGTTGGACGTCATTTAAATATATCTAACTTTAAAAAGAAAAAAAACTACTAAAAAAATTCACACCTATAGCGAAGTATATCGTAAAATCATATCATATATGTGCCCATAATGGCTGGTGGAAAGACGAAGCAGTTTGAATTTTGTGAAAGTTGTGATTTATAAACATCTGCAAATAAAATTTCTTGACATACAATCGAGTCCAGAAAGGTATTTAAATTTCCTTACCTTAACTAACAGCTCTGATCATGGTAAAGCTCCAGCAGCTATAGCAGACAGAAGAGGAGTAATACCATCATCAGTTTCCTCTTTGGGCTGTGAAGGTAACAAACAGAGGAAGATCAAGCTAACAAACCCAACACTTATATTACAAAATGTATGCTGTGATAACATCACTGGCCATAACTAATGATGAGAAAATATATACCCCATAATGGGTTATCATGTGGACCATATCACAGAACGATTTTTAATTTCTTCTAGATTACCATGGTCTTTGTCTACCCAGATCAGAAAAACATAACATCTTAACGTTGATAAAGGTTCAAAAGAATAGACATCGCATAATGTCATTGCGCAAGGAATAGAATACCTTGGAATTAGTTATATTAGACTATTATTAACCGATTTCACTAATTAGCATTGCTTCAAAATTAATGAAGAGACGAAAAAAATAATATAGACTGAGTACTCCTAGGCATTACTTACGTTTAGATGGAGAAGGAGAGGAAAAAATTGAAAATTACTACATATCAAGGCAACCAAGAATATAGCGCAGAAAATGGTATTAACATGACTAGTGGTAGATAATTCCCTAGTTGATACATGACAATAGAGAACGGCATTATCTCTCACAATGATCCCAACTCCATCAGTTTATTTAAAGTCATGTCCACAAGGACTCCTTCCATGGGATATCAAGGACAACATCACAGCTCTTGACTTGCAATGAGTTACCAACGTGATTAGATCGTTAGATCTTACATCTAAACCAACACCAAGTTCTTTGCTGTACAATTGAGTTGAATAACAGGTGTGGTGCCTTTGTTGCATAACTTTTGTGAGTTTCATTTCTGACTGTAGCAACCATGTTACATGAAGTTCTATTAAGAGAGATGACAATTCAAAGTACAATACAAGCTCCAGCTATCTACATATAACTGAAATAAGGTCCATGAAACCATTCCAGTTTCTTAACTAGAAAAAGACATGCTATACATAGACTTAAACCACACGGCTGAACTTAAGAATGGAAAAAAGAAAAAACATAAAAGTACTAGCGGAATATACCCATTCCAACCAAAATCAAGAAGATTTTTGGCAATGTCATTATGTCCTTGCCGAACAGCATGAAGAAATGGCAAATGAAGCTAAAAAATATCTTATTGATGTCTTTGAATACCTGCAAGAGCTTCAGATGCATCATATTAGGATCTCTTAATTCGTTTATCACTTTATCCAAAACTGTCTTCAGCCTAACAGAAATGATCACCACAGCAAAATTATGTAAGCATTTATTTCACTGTATATTTTAAAACCGAAATCATAAACAGTACAGTGATGGACCAGGACTGATTTTCTGAAACTTTGGAGTATACTGAAAAGGACCAAAAGCACGATTCGCAAAAGGGCAAGAATGTAACCCGCAAATTTCAGCAACCAAGCCCGCCACAGAAAGAAAAACAAAATACAACCAAAAAAAGTTCAATAGGGGACCTCTTTGACAAAAATTGGTCCCAAAATATCACCAAGGAAACTAAGCAACTCCAAAGAAAACTCTTTGCAAGTATGCATGTATTAGTCAGGTGAGGAGTACCTTGGCAGCTCTTATCTTGCCTGTGCCCATAGTGAACAGCGGTTTCTGGATTCTCAATGATGAAGAAAGACACCGCACTCTAATTGATAGCAGCAAAGTCCAAAACTTTCCACCTATAACATTTGAGAGGAAACCAAATTAAGTCGGCATGAAAAATCCTAACAGGCTAAATGGAATATTAAGGGAGTAGTGATGATAATTGCTTACAAAAGCTCCTCCACCATAACTGCAAAATCTGGGAGTTCCCAAGTCTAGTAATTCTTATAAGCTTTCTGAAGCTTCAGCAGCATCAAGTTCGCCGACATGTGTCGGAGGAAAACATAGTGTTAGCTCTGCGATGGGTATTATGATTTGGATCTTCTGGTGCAATAAGCAAGTATTTGCTCTTCGAAGTAGCGGAATATAAGAAGTTTGCACTATCAAGAACCAAAAATTTCATATGAGAGTGTAGGGATTCACCAGACTTCAAAACAGTTTCGTCGCAGGACTACAAAACACTTTATGAAGATTTTGATTTTTCAAACATTTTTTTGTAGGCTTCGAAGATGGAAAATGAATTCCATTAGACAATCTTTACTGGAAGAGCAATATACCTAATTGCTAAACCAAATCAACTAACAAAGCAAGGTCCTATAAATGCTGCTCATGAAATAACTTAGGATTTCTAATGAAAGAAACCCTTTTAACTGATCTTTTAAAGAGAGAAACGTGATTTATAAATTAGGGTTTGATGGGAAAATGTTTTTCTTTTTAAAAGAATTTCTGGCTGCGGAAAGAATAAAGCAATTGTCGTTTGATACGAGGAGGAGGAGAAGAAGTAAAGGAGTGGAGTTCCGGACCCTGTGATGCTGGGGCATTTTATGTTTCTTTAGGAATGCTTTTAATCTAGCAATGTCCTACAAAATAGGGATGTTTTTAGTTGTTTCCGTATTTAGTTTAGGTTTTTTTTCGTATGGGTTATCTTTCTGGTATAAATAGGTTATTAGGTTTTCTTTACGGGTAGACTTTGATTATATATTTTCTTAAGCTTTAATCTGCGGATTATAGAAGAGTAATGGGTTTTTAACCTAGACTCAATTATCTACGTCCTTATTGTTATCATTCCTATGTTCAATTCAATGATCTTTGTTCTACTTGCCCTAATTTATGGTTTTAGTTTCTAGAACTGCATTAATTGGCACTAGCAACAAAACACACCAGCAAACCCTAGTTTCTACAATGGTAGGTAGAGATAGAGGTGGTGGTAGAGGTAATAGATACATAGATTCTACTGAGTCAAGAACCTTGATTGAGGACGTGTTGCGACGAGAAGTTGAGACAGGGACGTGCGAAAGCTCGAATGGAGATACTGGGAGAGCCGACGCAAGCCTTTAGATTCCCGGAAGGAGTTTCAAGAAGATGAACACACAAAGGTCGATGAGAATCGTCGTTATGTTGTTCATGAGAATCCGATATTCTCACAACGCACCCCTTTGTATTCACCGGAAGGAGGATAAGAGGATGATGAACACGCGTTTAATCAAATTCTTTTTCATAACAATGTTGTTCATGAATCACATCATGGAAGGTTAGACAACAGATTAAACAAAACTTTGACTTGAACACCAGACGGGTAAAAGTTGAAGTGGATGATATGTATGGAAGAATACATGTTGAAGATTTCCTAGATTGGGAGGCCAAAGATAGAGAAATATTTTGAATGGCGCCTCATGACCGAAACTCGTAAAGTGAAGTTTGTCAAGTTAAATTTGAAGGGGTCAGCACTGTATTGGTGGAAGAGACTACAAGAAAGGCATAAAAGGCAAGGCAAAGCGAAAATCAACACTTGGGTTTACATGAAACAGAAATTGCGCAAACAATTACTGCCATCAGATTTCATGGTGAGGATGCATAAGAAGTTTCACTTGCGTCAACTTGACCTTAGTAAGAGCACAAAGGCGGCCAACACATCAACAATAGCTGCTTGGACTACTAGCGGGGTGCACAAGAAACAAGTTCACTTCATTGAGGATGATACTGACGGAGGCACGTCGGGGAAGCTGAATTATGAAGAATTTGTCTTTGAAGACCTGAAATATGATAAATTTGTTGGTAAACAACTGAAATATGATGAAGTTGTCAACAAGGAGCTGAAATACGACGACTTTGAGGGTGAAGACGAAGTTGTTGTTGATTGGGACTTACCACCAGTCTACGATTGCAGTCCAGAAGTTGAAGATGAAGACAGCTACCCAGAAGTTGAAGATGAAGTTGTTCTTACATATGATGTTGTTGATACTTTTATGGGGGGAGAGACTAGTATTGTAAGTTTTCCTGTAAACCGAACTCATTCGGTTTACGAGAATCAAACTACATATCCAGTAGATGATCTTAGTTTGAGATGTCAAGCGTCATGTACTGTTGACAGTCCTAAGTTAAGATCAGGTTCTTATAAACAAATGGAAGAGGCTTGTCGTAAAGAAACCAGTGGGGGAAACTATACAAGTAAAATTCGTGGGCGAATTTTCCTTAACACCGGGAGGAGTTTTATGGCGGAAGATTTGTCAAACTATGTGAGTATTCCACTACTATGTTATGAATCTTCTATTCATGCAACAACTCAAGTTTCTCATATGATATAATATATTACGAGTTCGGACATGTATAAGAAAAAGTTCGTCATAAGGAAGCTTGTGCAAAGAAATTATACAAGTAGAACCTAAGGCGAATTCTCTTGAACGCCGAAGACATGTTATGGCTGAAAAGCTATCATGGAATTTCGGAAGTGTCGTGTGCACAAGATATCCTGGTGCCGGATAGTCACATCGAAGAGACGCCCGCACAAAGAGTTGGTCGAGGTTGGGCTTTATGTTGACATTTGCTCAACTTGAATCCTCGACAAATGACACTCTTACAGAGTGTACAAAGTTAGGCTCTCAAATCAAGGAAAGATTTGTTGGCAAACTGAAACAAATACATGTCGATACTCTGCAGACGTTCAATGAGGATGCTCCAAAACAGGTTGTTTTCCCATGAGGGTGTGATCTGATTTTAACTATGCTGATGACATCTGATGTCTCTGCATCTGTACCTCAGATTTTAAGTGCTGTTGGAAGGTCAAATCTTGAAAGAGACAATCTCATTAAGCAACCTAAGATGTGTGGTGTTAACGTCGCAATGGGTTTGCAGAATATTTCTAGGTTGTCGATAAATAATGAAGACATGATGCCAGACCCAGGTGGTTATATCATTAAGAGATGCTGATGTTAACTTTAAAAGAAGTAATTTTGATATACTGCCTGCGTTTTTCGTTGTTTCTAATTCAAAAGAGACAAGTCATGAGTTACTGAAGTATCCTAGCCAGGCAAACTTTGTAACACACAATGAGAGGGTGTTAGAGGTTGTTATTCATACAGGAAAGCTTCGTCCAAATCCATTTTGTTTATTACAAACAATGAAGGTTTACAACTTTCGGCAACAACAAAGGTTAGAGAATACTGCGATTAACTTGTTGTACTGTATATGGTGGTTGTGGGTATTTTCTATCTTTTTGGATATTATGGTCACCTTTTGGATGTTGATTCTAGCGGTTGTTCTGAGTGCAACTATTGGCATGATTAATTTGCAGTTTATAAGGACAACAAATGCTAAACAGTTAGATCAGAAATTACAAGGAAAAGAAAGGAGAATTTGGTTGCTTGCTTGGAAGGGTTTAGTGGTTAGCTTGGACCATAGGTTATTATTTACTGAATCTAGAGATGGGGATCAAATCGGAGCGTTGCTCGTATTTGATACCAAAAACCATGAAGAAAACGTGCCAACAAAACAGAAGATAATGTTCACTGGTGTTATATCAACAAAGGAGAATCAATCCAACCTTGAGGAGTATATCGCTATCCTAAGTAGTGGATTTCCGAAGTCATTCAAAGAGCTTGTTGTGTGGAGGAAGTGCTAGTGACCAGCAAACATATCAAGCTAGGTCACGTAACTGTTCTGGAAGAAACCACTAGTAAGATTAGTGGGATGTATGCAGTGGCAGCATGTGCTAATAGATGGCATAAAGTATTACAAGGAAAACTATGGAGAACTTCATTGTTTGCTTGATGTGGTACGATGACTAGCGCGGACCAGATTTTAACTCTCTTTGAATATCAAGATGGAGTGATGGAGTTAGAGCCAGCTGCGGGAATCAACAATGATGGTTGGAGCTTTGTGTTTGATCGTGGAAAAGCAGCGAGGATGTTATATGTTACAATGAAGTTGAACAACATTTCTTGTTTGTTGCCTTATACGATCTCTAAGGCTACGAGTTTTGTTTTTGATCGTGGCAAGTGCTCGAGGCGATATGTGCTAGAAGTTATTAAGACGTTCTCGTCCCGAGCCGAGAAATCTTTCAAACTCGGGGTGATTGATGCAGGGCATTTTATGTTTCTTTAGGAATGCTTTTAATCTAGGAATGTCCTACAAAATAGAGATTTTTTTAGTTGTTTCCGTATTTAGTTTAGGTTTCTTTTCGTAGGGGTTATCTTTCTAATATATAAATAGGCTATGAGGTTTTCTTTACGGGTAGACTTTGATTATATATTTTCTTAAGCTTTAATCTGCGAATTATAGAAGAGTAATGGGTTTTTAACCTAGACTCAATTATCTACGTCCTTATTGTTATCATTCCTATGTTCAATTCAATGATCTTTGTTCTACTTGCCCTAATTTATGGTTTTAGTTTCTAGAAATGCATTACCCTGCTAGTTTGGGGCATATTGTGATTATTTGGTGCTTATAGATTTCTTCATCTACCTAATAGAAAATAATAAGGGGTGTCTAAATTGCTGAAACTATCAATTTATCCTCTTAAAAATATTAATACTTGTTATAAACGTGTAATTATGTTAAGAATATCTAGGGTAAATCTCGTTTATTAATGGGATGCCTTTGTGTCTAGCCCTATAAATAGAGACTCTAATGTTTGTCTATTGTACTGATGAGTAGAATTTATCTCTTCTTCTTCCTCTCTATTCTGTGTCTCTTTCTCTATATTACAATACGTCATCAGCACGTAACTCTAATCACTAAGCAATAGTTTTTGTTTTTTCTCCCGATCGTCTCAAAACAAAAGTTGATAAGTCTATAATCAAATGTGCGATTGGGTACAAAGTTCTTCTTAAGGGATGCAACTGCGACTGCGGCAATCGCAAACATTTAACCTTTTTTTTGTTTTTGTTTTTTATAATATTGGTTTATAGCTATCGATTTATGCGTTGGAGTTCTTATTTTAGTACTGACTTTTTGTTTGTCTTTTTGCATGAGTTATTCAACTACTCACCTATTATTAGATTGGCAGTGCCATCAAACGAGCAGAGATACAACAACTAATGGATGGAGTCTGTGATTTTAAAGTCGCATGGGTGTGTTTCAATCCAAGTAACTAGCTTTAAAGTGATAGTCGTCCGCCATTATACAGTAAAATCTCGACAATATTTTAATTATAGATATTTTATTTTGAGTTTTTATCACTGTCCATATTATGTTGTATTAGGCATGGGTGACCAATAAAATTGATTCTCCTCTCTTTTCTTATTCTTTTTATGGAGAAGGTAAAATAAAATCATCGAATAATGATTTACGGTTTCTATTTTTTAATGAAATCGGACGTAATTTATACCTTAACCACATGCATGGTTGAAAAACCTACGGCCAATTAAATTTGGTATCCTTGTTCTTTATACAAGGATCATGTGATTTATCCATATGGTTTCAATTTTTATTTTTTTTTTGCAAGAAACCATTAATCAACCACAACAAGGATTTTAACGGCAATATCTTTTTATTTTGTCGATACGATAGTTTGATAAATCGTATAAGTCAATTGGTATTAATTTTCTACATCGTTTTCTATAAGATGAGAAAATAAATTGGCATATTCTTTTTCATTTTTGCCAATAAGAAATTGGAATTTTTTTCTTTCTCAAAATCGATAACGACAATCGTTTTTCTCTATCGATCCTAGAAGGATGAGATGTCGTTATAATGTTATTCACAATTGCAAACACCAACGAAGCGAGGAATATTTGTTGCATTCCTGAGGGATATTGAGCAATTTTTATTTTTCCTCTTAGTACTAATCTCTAAAAATAAAATTTAAAGTTGTTCCACTTGTATTTGGAATTGGACACTAAAGATCAAAGGGTGCGCACCCGGCTTGTTAGCCATTGTCATTAGTCCTTGTAGTGACTGTATTGATATTGATCTTGATTTAATTTTCTTTTGATAAACAAAGTGTCCTTATAATTTATTCTAAAATGAATAATAATTTCGTCGTCCCTGCAGGTGACGAAGTTACTGGAGATTTGTTTGCATATTTTATGTATGCTTTTTGTTGTAATCAATAAAATCCATGGTTGATGTATGTCAAGTGGACTACATTTTTAGGACAATTCCGTTTATGACTCTTGAAGGCTGAATCTATTGCCCTATCTGGTGTTGTATAAATCCAGAAATTTTTATGAGTATATGTCCTCGAATTTATCGGATAATACTTTACGAAACTTGTTTTCGTATATGAGATGATAATATTTCCGCCATAATCAGGGGGGGACTATACACTATTAGACGTTTCTCTCCCATCATGATTAATTCGAAAAAGGTTGTCATTTACTAGGCGTGAAAATATCTCATATAGATTATGCCGTTTGAAAAGACAAACTCAATCACATCTAGCAAGCAAGTAGCATTTTTATATAGGCTATAGATAGCTCCAACAGAGTCTATCATAATACGATTCATATTCTCAAAATTCGTATCTCCTCATTTGAATAATAGGAGATTATCATGCCCGTAAGCACTGGTACCAGTAAATTTTGAATTTTTCAAAGTATGCATACACTGAAAATGTGAGATCGTAGTAAGCTATAAATTGTCGAATATTCATTTATAGTAGCTAATGAAATAATAAATGATGGTGGTTGTGAACCCGGCCTCTGCAGAGGAATATCGACATGTGTGATTGGCTGGCATACAATCCAATTAGGTTGGATTAATTTCTCAGTTAACCCAATTTTGGATCCAAGACTTAACACCTTAAAAGTTCCAAGCCCATTAATTATAAGATGGTGTAGTCATAATGCGTTATACGAGAAATACGTTCGTTGTAAAAACGATTTGAGGGTTTTCTTTTTGCTCAGACCTTAGGATTGGTTCAATATTTGTTCTTCTTATAAATCACATTTAGCGTGGTATTCCTTGAAGGACTCATATGTGGTCGGACAACATATCCAAATTTGTAATCCTTGTAGGATTTAAATTATATTCTGGCAGTCACTTGACTCGATTATGTCAGGTTAACAATCCTTCATGTGTTTTTAGAAATTTGGTACAAAACCAAAAATCCGGATTAATTAGTTGATGCTATCAACTTTATGGGTCTCTTGAGGAGTCCTTAAAAATACAAAAATCCACGCTTTAGCAGCATAAATTTTATTTTCTTTCCTTTATTAAATCTGCAGTTAGAATTATGCTAGCATAATCTCGTCTTTAACATAGACTAGAGTTATTATTTTGACGCTTATTTTTTGAAAAGACCATATAGTTGGGTTAGCATCCATTACGTCAAAAGTTGTACTCTTTTCCCTTCGTTTCAGGTTTTGTCCCATGTGGTTTTCCTGACAAGGTTTTAATGAGGAAACATCTTGTTGACGTTTCATTTTCTTTCAAAATGTTGATATTTGTGCTATTTTTCCTTTTTCCAATTTTTTTTCCAATGGGTTTTACTGGCAAGGTTTTTAGTCAGGCAATTTATTCAACATGGTGGTCATCCAAGGGGGAGTTGATATTTTGGTTATTTGGTGGATTCCCACCATTAACTAGGTCATTTTGTTAGACCACGTCAACTTAACCATGTCATATGAATTTGGATATCATTCAAATTTTTATATGGTATGATCACAAATTTTGTTCATCCATGGTACCGTACCTACATACTGGCACTTTGTTGAAGAGACTACATCAACTACTTTTGCAAATCATCTACGAGAAGCTAGCAATCTAAGACACAAGTCATCAATGTATATAAAGAAGCATGAAGACTCATGAACACTACTATTAGAAGACTAACACAAAAGAAGACTTCATCAACTGGCAAAAAAAATTCACGAAAGCACAATAATTTTCTACATTCAAGAAATCCTTTCATGAAAATTGGGAAGTCTCAACTCGAAGATTTGCAAGCCAAGATTCAACTGAATTACTTATCAAGGGAAGCATCATAGTAAAAGGTATTTTACTGGACTATCACGTTGTACTCTTTTTCCTTCGTCAAGGTTTTGTCCCATTGGGTTTTTCCTTGTCAAGGTTTTAACGAGGCAACATATGCATGTCCATCTCCGTTCTAAGTTTACTCACAATTGTACTCTTTTCCCTTCGATCAGGTTTTGTCCCTTTAATTGGGGTTTCCTGACAAGGTTTTAACGAGGCAATTAGCTTAGACACAATGTCATCAGGGGGAGTGTTATAAACGTGTAATTATGTTAAGAATATCTAGGGTAAATCTCGTTTATTAATGGGATGCCTTTGTGTCTAGCCCTATAAATAGAGGCTCTAATGTTTGTCTATTGCATTGATGAATAGAATTTCTCCCTTCTTCTTCCTCTCTATTCTGTGTCTCTTTTTCTATATTACAATAATACTATTAATTTACCCCCATTCATTCTTAATGATAAAGCCAAATTCATTTTCATCTCCCCCTATAAACTGATTCTTCTTCTCTTCTTCTCCCTCTTTTTTTTGAAACCAAAACTCGTCGATTATCGACGATCAAAAAATGATTAATCATTTTTTTCTTTTGTAAAATGTCGAAACGACCAAGATAAAAACAAGCCACTGGAATTACTTATCCTAGTGAGAGTAATCCCGGAATTTTTCAAATGATTGGAAATAAACTAAAGAAGAAAACGGTTGAGGAAGACAAACCATCTTTGATCGCACAACAAGAGGAGGAAATGGGTCGAATAAGGTACTTTTCTATCAACCCAATCCTCTAAACTAGGTTTTATTAACAAGAGGAGGAAATGGGTCGAATCAGTACTTTTCTATCAACCTAGTCCTCTAAACTAGGTTTTATTAACATGCAATCGCTCAAAAATCGAAAATTTTGAAATCAAAATTTACCGGGTTTACCAGAATCGGATTATGTCAATGTACTTGTGAACCGATTATGTTTAGAAATGGTTTATGTTCATTTCCACAAAGACCGATTGTGCTGCATGTGTTTTTGGTTCGAAAAATTTGAACAAGAATTGGACATTGTTAATGTACACATAACCCGATTCAGTTATGGTAGGGATAACCTCTTCTTTTTTTTTTGTTAGAATCGGATTACATGTGTGTCCACGAAGACCAATTGTGCACCCTTTGATTTATAACTGCTTAGCCATAATCGGATTACATAAGCACTTATAAAACCTGATTGTTGATTGCTATGTTAGGAATCTTATTTTATGTGTATATCGAGTAAACAATTCTTGTAAGAAGAACTACCCATTGTTTATGTATATTTTTTTGTTAGAATCGGATTACATGAGCACTTAGATAATCCGATTGTTGATTGTTATGTTAGGAATCAGACTTTATATATGTATCCCGTAAACAGATTGTATACCTTGAGTTCAAAAATATGCATTCAGTCGATCCAAGTCTAAATGTTTTTGAGGTATTGGCTAGTAACTATGTCCTTAGCCTAAAATCTTTTAATATTATGTCTATAAGTCATACAATTATTTAGGAAAAACATAGTTTGCCGTTGGACAACCCCTCCAAATACTATGGGCCTATGGGTAGTATTCATTAACTTCTTCACAACAAAGTAGTGTCCCTACTTCGAAAAGAAATAAATCATCAAAGGTCGCTCACCAAATTTGTAACAAAACTGAAGACACAAAATTACTTCAAAATCAATCAAATTAGTCTTACAAAATCTAGCTTCAGGAATTACTTTTCTCCCTTTGGTGATATAAATTCCTTATTTACATAGATTTGTGTTTATTTATTTTCCTAAAGTTTAATAAGCTGTAATTCTTGATCCATTTCGTTTCTTATCTACTTATCTACTCTCTTTACCTATTACCATGAACTATTTTTGAAGCATGCATAATCACATGAATTCGAGGAGAATGGTTGAAACAGAAATCATGAAGAAAAAAATGGGAATAGAGAGAGATATGAGAAACTAAATCCATCACAATTGGTTCGTGTGTAGCTTTGTATACGGTCAAATTTTTTTTTATAGATTTCATCTTCTTTCCTTCCCGACCCGACAAATCTTAAAACCAAAACTATTGATTTATCTTCTCCGTAGAAATATTTTTCCTTTAATATTCATTTTCATTAAAAAAAAACTAATATCAAATAAAAAAAATTTAAGCAAGGATAACTAAATAATTTATCTACCTTAGGGCACCTTTCTCATTCCACTACCACTAATTCTTCCACCACCACCACCAACAACGTCATCACTCCACCATTCTCACCAACACCCACCACCATTACCCCACCACCGCTCCACCACCCCCGCCCACTATCACAACTACCATTAATGCCTACTGATTTAATATAAAATAAATTTATTATGTATTGCATTAATGAAAATATATTATTTGATTAAAAAAATATTCATGATGAAATATCAATAGAACATTTATTATTAAAAGTTAATTAAACCGGTTATTTTACACCCGTAAATTTAACTTTCCCAAAAATAAATCTAGACCGCTCTTTAACTTGCCTAAGTTGTCAAAACCGTGCTTTATAAGCTTGGTTATAGGGGCTTCTCATTCTAGGTGCTTCTATAATAAAACAGTAATTATTACTTTGAAAAAACCCTTCTCTAAATGTTTTTTATAATGGATAAACAACGTTCGTTTTAATTAGTTTTACCCATTTAATTAGATCAATAACTAATATGGTATTAGTTATTGCATCTTAATTAAGAGCAGTGCTATCCCGCACGGTTGCGCGAGACATCAACATAAGCAAGCAGCTTATTCATCGTTGGATCTTATCACTACGGTTAGACGAAATTCATGTTATCTTTCCTAGAAAACTAAAGCCTCCAAGCTATTGATATTAGAAATAGGTCCTCAGAGTTTTTTTTTTTTTTTTTTTTTTAAGTAGCATTTATTTATTAAGAGATATTTTGTAAAAATGTTGTATGTTTAATGGCTAATTAGGGTCTGGGTCGTAAAAGATGCAGTTGATGCGCTAGGGTCAAAGACTAATTTTGACCTTTAATTTGATTACCATAAAACCCTTATAAATTAGCCCAATGACATCATATCCTTCGTGAAAGATATGAAAGACTTGTTAATTAAAATTTTGCGGCTAAATGATAAGATTTTTCAGAGTTTAGAAACAACATTAGTAGCTCTTAAAAATTTCCCTCAATCATTTCTCTTAATAGCTTTAAGTTCCTTCGGTAAAAATCTCAAACATTTCAAGTATATATCAGGTGCATCACAAATTTAGCAAGTTGAAGAACATCATCGACATTTTCTACCATTAATTTTGTGCACAATTCTTCTAAACATATTTATTTCAGTTGTTGTACATCGAAAATATGTGACAAAAGCTAGTAAATATATTCCATATCTATCAATTTCTTCTTCTATTCATCTTGATGAATAAAAAAACCGAATGAAAGCGACGGCGGCAGCAAAAGGAGCTCCAAGATATATAATTACTATCATAGAGTTAAGATGTTTACTTGGTCAATTTAAGATATCCCCCAAAACTTTAGAATTCTTGCCCTGTTTGTATTAATTTGAGTTAGCAAAGATTCCAAATCAGTGAGAAGTGAAAATTTATCATCTTCCAATGAGATTTTGTCAAATTTTGTTGAAGTCTGGTCAAGTCCAATCAATTTAGACATGCAAGGTTATCGACATAATTTTATGTTTTTTTTGTTATATGGGATATATAGTCGGCGATTACATTTTTGAAGATTTGATAAGGGTTTCATAGATGCATGCAGGGTGTTTGGTTTTAGTTCATACTCATAAATAGGATAACGCCCCGATAATTGTCAACATCAGTCAACCATGGTCAGGGTGTTTCATATAATAGTAAAATGCCACTTGACGGTTTTATAACGGTCTTTCTCAGTCTACGACCCTAACACATCAACTGCAACGACCCAAACCCTAATTAGAAATTAAACATACAACCCTTTTATAAAATATCTCAATTATTAAATTTAGCTGCGAAGTATAGCTCTAACAGTTAGGGTATTACTTACCCCATTTATATCATCTATAACAATATTTGAAATAAAAGATGGGCAAGTGTTGTCCCAAATTCTTGTTGTTTATGTAGTTGGGTGTTGTTGTTGATGATCGACCACCTCGTTTTCCAGTTTGTCCGACGCCTGGTTGGCTTCCTTGTATGCATGCGTTAGTTTTATGTGTGGAATGCTCTCCATTCGATGTTATTGTCATCATTTGAACTAGTGTTTGTGAGTCTGCTTCAAACCAAACCTTAGGCCATAGTTGTTGATTTTCTAGTCTTGTTGCTAATAGGAGACCCCATGTCTCCGCTGCAATTATTGTTGTGATTCCAAGTGGGGTTGCCATTTCCATGATTACTTCCCTGATATGATCTACATATGCATCCTGCTCCTGGCGGTCCGAGATTTCCTCGTGCTGCTCCATCTGTATTAATATTGACTCAATGTTGTTGAGGGGGCTGCCAAGTGATGAGAATCGTTGTTCTCTGAATATTCGAACTGGTGTTTCTTGAGGTCATTGATATGGATATATTGGGGCAAGATGTTGTTGATCCCATTGGTATTCTGCAAACATTGTTAGGACTATATTTTTGATTTGTGTCTTTGGTGTGCTTTTTCCTTTGGTAAACCTAAGAATTTCATTCCAGCCATAAATGTCATATGGTGAAACCAATTATTCTTTTAGTGTTTGCTGGGAGATGTTTAGCTAGCACTTCTGAGATATTGTTTTGTTTATTGGGTGCTCAAGTTGAAATCGGGGTTGAATTTGGGCTTCTTAGAAGATGAGTGATAATTAGGTTCCATAGTTCTCTTGCTTGGGTACATTCGAAGAAGAGGCGTTGCTCAGTTTCTCTATGGTTGTTGCAAACTGGACATAGATTTGATGGAGTGATGTTGATGTGGTGGAGTTTGTCGAAGGTTGGTAATCCTTCTAAGATAACTTTTCACAAGAAAAGTCGAATTTTTGGTGGACATTGTAATTCACAAATGAGTTTGTAGTCCACAAGGTTGGTGTTTAGGTTTGTGGGTATTGATGATGGAGGGTTGGATGCTTGTGGTTGTTGTTTGGTGATGATTGTATATCCAGTTTTTGCTGTATACTCTTTTGTTTTTGAATACCGCCAAATATATCTGTCTTGGGTTTGCTCAGTGGGTAGGTGTATGTTGATGATATTTTATGCTGTATTTAGGTCGAATGATTGGAATATAAGTTGGTGGTTCCATGTGTTTGTATTAACATTAATGAGAGCCACTGGAGTACCTTGTGGTAAGGTGGTTGTAATTGGTGAAGCTTGGGTTGGTATCCAGTAGTTTTAATCGCTCATACAAAAACATGTCTTTGGACTAAATTTTTTACTCGCTGATCCTACACCCGTGCAAGGTTTTTTATGTTTTTTTTATAAGTGTCGCAATTGCCCCTCCATCCAATCAATATCTAACAGAAAAACATGTCTAGCTAGAATATATTTTTATCGAGCTCAATTTTCCAGATCTGAATATATTCTCTCTGCTTCTACTGGTTTTCTAAGATCATGATGATTTTGCGTATTCGATTTTAAGTTGAAGAAGAAGAAGATTCGAGAATCCATATGCGAGAGTATCACCAATTTTAGGTTTTTTTAAAAATAAAAATTAAACTAATCCAAAATCGATTAAGAAGAAGCAAACCAGGGGCAGATTCATGAAAAAGAAGAAAGAAGAAAAAATAATTTCATTAATAGATCAGCGAAGAAAAAGAATAAAGAGATACAGATTTAATCAATTTTGGGATTGTTAACTTTTTGATCTTTTTCCTCATCTGGATATGTTATTCAATGTTGAAGATGAAGGTAGTCTATTCAAAACGATATGATTTAGTTGATTAAAGTGAAGATTAATCCTCCTTCCTTGTCCGATTAGTTTTGATTTCAATTTTTTGTTATCTTTTTGATCAAATTGTTTTGGTTTTTATTTTTTAAATGTTATTCTAGATCCGTATAAAAAGTTGGAGATTTTGTTTGATCCTACAATAACCTAACTTTTTTCTTTTTTTTTTTGTACATACTAGGATATGACCCAGCGCCGTAACGACCCGGGTATTGGTTCTGGTGCCTGTTTTTTTTCTTCCTATTTTTAGAATTAAACAACTGGTATGAACAAATGTCGCCCACACTACTATATGCTATCTTAGTTTATGCCCACAACACAAAATGACAAAACTAATGTGATACAGGATAATTGGAGTCCTACTTTGTGCACCACCCTTAAACTAAGGGTGCACATTCCTCCCCTCCCTATTAGTTCATAGTTAACCATAGTTAATTCACTCTTTGATTATTTTTATATATTTTATAGCTAAGACAACATTGGAAAATGCATAACAAAATAAAATACATTTAATATACATATTTCCCAGAGAACCCAAGTATCAGGTCACTACTCTATGACAATCGATAAAACGAGAAAACAAACCGGAAACAATGAACACTTAAAAGGGTTTTGATTAATTAAAAAACTAAACCTTCTCAAGTCGAAAGGGATTATATTCTCTAACCTTAATGATTTAGGGTTGATAATTGAAATATAGTAACATAGTGCGGAAGATTATTAAGTAGACTATTGCTATTACGAAATCAGTTGACAGATGATGTTTTTTCATCATGATGGCAATGATTATCCACTAAATGTAAGATTTAAATCAATTGGCAGTGACGACTAGTATTAGTTGTGGTAGCAATAGAATTACCATTGGATGTGATGTGAATGAGTTCAATTGAAAAGAGGTGAATCTAAAGATGATAGATGAATACTGAATCACAAAAGAAAGTTGTATCTCATCCAGATAATAAGCGCATCTAAGTAAAAATCAAGAAGAAAAAATGGTAGTTGTGACTTTTTGTTCCTTAACAAATCAAAAATTCAAATCTAATGTCTCATATCCACCATTTTCTTTAATGGAGTTTTTGACGGAGAAAAAGAGTAAAAAGAGGTAAGAGAACATAGATGCCTAATTTTTTTGTTTATCCAGTTCCTCCATTTTCCAATGTTGTTATTTATTCTCAATAATTAAATTGTAAACTAAAGAACTAAACAAGAGTTAAAATTATAGCCAATCAACTAAGGAGGAATGTGCACCCCGGGTTAACAGGGGTGCACAAAGTCGCACTCGGATAATTGGCACGGTGACTATAACATCACTATTCAAATCTCTTCAAATAAAAGGAAAAAAAAAAAGCCAATTAAATTAGTGATATGCTTGACGCTATTATGCTACGCAAACTGTTTACTCGAGCGTACAACAATTTTTGAGAACCTAGCTTCCTTTTATTTTTTTGGTGATATTTGGTTCTATAAATTGCCCTCTTTTTATGGTACAGAAAAGTGTTATTTTCATATATATTTTTCGGAAAATGGGTCATTTGTCCAAAAAAATTTAAAACATGGTTCAAATGGACGAGTAAAAATTAATATGGGTGAAATGGATACAAAAAAAATAGCAAGGATGAAACTGGATTCATCCTGGCTTAAACTTAAAAAATAGCGAGGATGAAACTGGATGCATCCTAATGTAATTAAAAATAAGAAAAAGAATTTGACAATGGGTAGGATGAAACTGGTTACATCCTGACTATTTTTATATTTTTGTCCATTTAAACAGTATCAAAATCTAAATGTCTTTATCACCCATGAATTATTGATTTTGGTTTTTTTAACCAATTTTGTGTTTTTTTTCAATTTGTCATATTTTTAGAAACAATGGCTTTAGTAACAAAAATTAAATCTTTTTGAATCGCTGATCCTATGAGCATCGTTTTAACACTTCTTAGACCTCCACATGCTCCTATTTTTTGTACATTTTACAGAGTCAGAAGTAGTAACTCATACAATCAAATATCAAGTAACAATATAACAATGATACGAGGTCAGTCTAGCGACTCACTAAAACCCCCATTAGGCTCAAGACATCTACCGTATCCTTCAAATTGGATAAAAAAAATATCTAATTTCAAAAAAAAAAAAATCATGTTTGTGAGGGGAAAAAAGCGAAAGAAAAAAAATGAAATTGTGTTTGCCATATTTCTTGCCTTGCACTTTTAGGGGCGACCCCGAAAGAATTAGGGGCGACACTAAAAGACAAAAAAGGTCACCCAAACGTAAATCTAAGCTACCCCTTATCTTCGATTTTTGAAATGGCCAATATGCCCTTATATAATCGTGTAGCCAACACCATAATCGGTAGGTAAACATTCAATCGGTAGGTTAAAATGAAACTATACCTCTACCGATTGTTGTGTTGATACTTCGGCTAATAATCCCCTTTATAATCGGTAGCTTATCCAACTTATAAGACTACCGATTATAAGGAGCTCCGTATTCAGCCTTGGCCAAATTCCATAGGTTTTGAGGGGTGCAGAGCCAACCATAACCACTTGGCTTGAGCTGTGGATGTAGCCATAATCGGAAGTCTAATAGGTTACATAAACTACCGATTATAAGTTGCCCCAAATTTAGTTTTTTCTAAAATCCTTCACGTAATGAATTTTGAAATCTACCATAATCCGGTAGGGTATATTATTATATAACCCGCCGATTATAACGAGCCCGGATCCAACCTTTGCCATATTTCATAGGTTTTGAGTGCACTCACCAACCATAACCACTTGGTTCGTGTTTTGTATGCAGCGTTAATCGGGAGTTAAATATATTACCAAAACATCCGATTATGGGTTGCCCCAAAATGAGTTTTTTTCTAAAATCCTTCATGTAAGGGAATTTGAAATATACCATAATCGGTAGAGTTAAAAACTTCACAACCTACCGATTATAAGGAGCCCTGCATCGAACCCTTGCCAAATTCCAGGTTTTGAGTGTCTGAGAGCTGAGCATAACCATGTGGTTCGTGATTTGGATGTAGCCATAATCGTAAGTCAAATAGGTTCCACAACCTACCGATTATAGGTTGCCCCAAAATGAGTTTTTTCTAAAATCCTTATTTGCTTTAATTTGCAATCCGACATAATGGTAGATAATAAAACTTATACACTACCGATTATAAGTGGTCGTGGATTCAACCTTTGACAAAAACTATAATATTCGGTAGCCAAAACAATAATCGGTAGTTTCACTCAATAATCGGAAGCAAACTCGTGAATCGGTAGGTGGGGTCTATATATTAGTGTTTGGAAAAAAATTTGACTCATCGTGAGGTAATTCCCGATTGAGTGAGAGAAGAAGAAGAAAAAAGAAGAAGAAGTGGGTATATGTTGCCAACTTCCCATTTTTGCCAACTTCCATAAACATGGATGGGTACGAAGAAGGAGGACGTGAAGTTGTTGAATTTCAAGGTTCACTACCGTTTAGAGATGACGATTTGGGGTATATGTTGAATGATCCAAACTTTGATGGAGATGAAACCCTAGACGACGCTTTCATGGAAGAAAATGGAGAATCACCCGAGATCGAAGCTAACGATTCATCAAACATACGGGTATGTTGTTAACAAACTCTAATACCCATGTTATCCATGTTACGTGCGCTTGTGTGTGTTTTCGAACGTGAAAATTCCGCATGCATTGAATGACATGAACGACATATATTCTGTAGTTAATTTAGTAACATATCTACCGATTATCAATAACGGGGTATATTTTGATGTATTAATATGCCGAATATGAAAAATCCCCAAATTGAAAGCTTCAATTTCTCATAACGGAAGTTCTCTACATGAATAAACGTCCGATTATTATATAATAATCGGTTGGTTCATGAATTTATAGTCCATCCGATTATTGAAGGTTTTTACACGAAGAATTGTTCATTTCTCGTATGTCGTTAATCTAGACTATATGCGTACATGACTACCGATTTAATATAATCTGTTACGTTGTATAGTATTAAATCACCGATTGTGTTACAATCGTTTACTTATTATCTAAACTTCCTTCCGATTGCTAATGCATAACTTGTTGTTGTTGTGCGTAGGCTGTTGTAGAAGGTTGATGACGATTATTATTTGAGGCATGATACCGCCCTACACTATGCAAACGATTTGGTATGGTCATGATTTATCTTTTCTTTTTCCAATCGTGTATGTTAGATGGTTATGCTTATTATTTTTGTTTTGTAATATGCCCATTTAGATATTTGGAAGTAAGAAGGAGGCCAAGGAATGGCTTATGAACAAGGCAAAAGAGAAGATGTGCGTGGTAGTTCGTAACCGTTGCGTTAAGAATATTCGGTTTGAAATGGTATGTGAGCGAGGTGGGGAGAAGAAGAGTCACGAGGGAAAGAATAATAAGTATGTAAGGAAGACGGAGAGAAAGAAGTACCGAACTCATACGAAGAAGATTGGATGCCCATTTAAGATTGTCTTCTATAAGCCCGATGGTAAGGAAAGTAAAGATTGGAAAATGTCTAAAGTTGCTAATGGTTGTCACAACCACGATGATCCGGATACTCTTATTGGACATGTAATGGTTGCGAAGTTAAAAGCACATGAAATGGAGACGGTGAGGTCTATGCGTATCCAAAAGGCGAGTGCGATCTTAAGTAAAAATAAAGGCGGACGACCCCGACAACTTGTCTTCTTTATCTACAATTAAGTCGGCCCTAGCTACGATCAAAAGGACAGAGAATGGGATGGTAGAAACGGTCATGCAACAATCGTGGTTAGGTGAAGTTACACGACTACACGTTGAGAACGGAAGAAAAGGATGGTAAAGTGGTACGTATTTTCTTGGCACATCCCGAAATGATAAAATTGGCTCAGTGTTTTCATCAAATTGTGTTGATAGATGCCACTTAAAAGACTTCGGGTGTTAACCTTCCTGCTATGACATCTTCACGTCTTGTTTCACGATACCATGTTTTCACAATGATCAAATCTTCATCTCGTCAAACGTTGCCATGTTTGTAAGTTGAGATATACAATGAATTCACAAGAGTAGACGATGGAAAATATATTTGTAGAATACACAATGCTATATATGTGTTGTTTGGTGCATACATAAGAAGAGTTTACCCTCCTTATATAGATGAGAGTCCCAACGTCTCTTTTTTTGAAAATATGGCCGTTGATGCGTACTTTTACAAGACATACATGAAATTGCGTACAATTATTACACACAATCGGCAGAGTAAATGTTTGAACAAAGAATCCGATTATTTGTAATCGGTAAATATGTATTGTTATATGCTTCCGATTATAGGATGTTTTGTCAACAGAGTTCCCAGTTTCATTAGAGTAGTATAATCGGAGGTTTATAAATATGTATTATCAACCGATTGTGTTTGGTTTTCGAGGCACGGCTAGTTTCTTTTGAACGAACTAGTTGTTGGAGTATAATCGGTAGTTACATCAACAATTAAAACTTCCGATTTTCGTAAATATTTTGAAATTCATAACAATATCACCTACACATCATCATAATTTTACATTGAACTCCCTCAATTCTATTACAAGGTATCGTGATTAGCGTCGGTGGACGTGTTGGACGATTCCTAAACGGATTAAATCTTTCCATCGCCTAAGGATTCTAAAATGAGCTTCATAACGGAAGCTTGATCTTTCCATCTCCGCCATTCCCCGAGAGATCGTTCTATAACCTCATCATTGGTTTCACCCCTCAATCGATATTGATTCACAAGATAAGTTAAATGGACGAATTCTTGGACGTGTCCATTTATTGAACCAACTCACGAAAAAGATCAGCTGAGTGACGGTTGTTTTTAGTTCTGGTGTCGTCGCAGAATTTTTCGTGAATTTTCCCCAAATAACTCATACTCATTATGCCTCCTTGCCTGCGTTCTTCTCCTCGTCTCGGATAGAATTGAACATAGCGCCTACATAAATATAAATCTTCTTCGGTCGTGAACTCCGTAGGATTAATGAATGGTTGGGCCATTATGTTGAAGATGATGTTGGAGCGAGTTTAAAGGTATTTGTGTTCCATAGAGAGTAAAAGGATACAATCCTTATATAGAGTTTTAGAGTTCCAACGACTTTATTTTGTTGGGGCATATGTATAATCGAAGTCAAATGAAGTATTATGACTTCCGATTATACAACTGTTCCAAATTTTGTTTTTGCGTAAATGTCATTTTTTTCGAATTTGGGAACTATATTAATCGGAAGCGAATAACCTACCGATTATACAGGTTGCCCCAAATTTTGTTTTTGCAGAAATGTCATTTGTTCGAATTTGGGAACTAGAATAATCGGTAGTGAATAAGACTTCCGATTATACGCTTGCTCCCAAATTTCTTTCTGGCGAAATCACCAATTTTGGGAATTTAGGAGCTACTATAATCGGTAGTCTAGTGAGGTTATTTTTCCTACCGATTAATAAAGAAGCAAGATACGCGCTTGGCACAAAATCGATATAATCGGTAGTATAACATAGTTACTAAGCTTCCGATTGCGTTGTTATAATCGGGAACAAAATAGCTTCCGATTGTGTAAGGGCATTAACGTATTCTCCGCGTTTTTGGACATCCCTTAACGGTGTATATGGGTTGGGAATAAAAAAGTCGCCCCTAATTCTTTTGGGGTCGCCCCTAAAAATGCCAGGATTTCTTGTGTGAAAGCATGACCTAAACAAATAAGCAAAACCACTTGTTGTACTCGTGTCTCAAAAATGTACATCAATTGTTAATTGGGCTAAGTGGAAAAATGCTCCAAAATGGATCCCAAGGTTGTGAAAATGCCTGGACGTTAGGGAAAAAATTAAAATGCCCAATTCTGTTAGGTGGTTCTCCGTTAGAGAGAGTTAAGTAGTCGAAATTGCCCTTCAGGGTACATTGTTCATAATTCAGGGTTCAGTGTTTAAAATTCAGGGTTGTGGCTTGGGGTTCGAGTTTGGGGTTCAAGATTTAGATTCAAGTGGTGGTGGTGGTGGTGCGGTGGTATTGGTGGTGGCAGCGATGGTGATAGTGGCGGTGGTGGTGGCGGTGATGGTGGTGGTGGCGGTGGTATTGGTGGTGGCGGCGATGGTGATAGTGGCGGTGGTGTGGCGGTGGTGGTGGTGGCGGCGGTGGTAGTGGCGGTGGTAGTGGTGGTGGCAGCGATGGTGATAGTGGCGGTGGTGGTGGCGGTGATGGTGGTGGTGGCGGTGGTTGTGGTTGTGGTGGTGGTGGAGGCGGCGGTGGCGTTGGTGGTGGTTGTTCTAGTGGTAGTGGTGTGGATGGTGGTGGTAGTGGTGGTAGTGGTGGCAGTGGTGGTGGTGGCAGCGATGGTGGTTGTTCGTTTGGTGGTGGCGGTGGTAGTGGAGGATTGGATGTTTTGACTAAGAAGGATAAAAATATAAATTTCAAAACTTCATTGACCGGTCAAGATGCCCATTTTTTGATCAAAATGCCCCAAAACTAATGGAATGGGATATTTTGATCTTTTTCCTAACGTCCGGAGCATTTTCGCACCCTTGGGGTTTATTTTGGGGCATTTTGCCACTTAACCCTTGTTAATTACTTTTGCTTGCAGTAGTTAGATACTCTTGAGTAGAGAAAATCGCAAGACATGTTTCTAGATTAATCTCTACATGTCGAAGAAGATTCTGAACATTAACTTCTTCACGTAAAACCATGGTCTATAGACCGGACAACTACAAAGCTCCCATAAACAATTTCTCTTCATCATGATGATCTTCATAACTACTCACACCGATGTATGACAACCTTTCTCCTCTATGCTTATCTCCAAATATCGGATCTATATTTTCTCAAAAACACCGGAATCAAAGTTCAAATCGATCCAGAGACTAATTAACATATTTATTCAAAGTCAATGATTATAAAGAATTCCCGAGATTCTTAAAAAAAAAAAAAAAAAACTTTCTATCTCGCTTGCTCTCTCTTGAGCTAGAAAATCCGTTGCTCGCACATTATTTTCTTCAAGAGCTTTTGCCTGGTAAGAGAACAGAAAACTTGAGTATATTTTGGTATTTGTAAACCACCATGGTAATAAACAACGCCTAGACCAAACGAAGGATAAAAGAAGAGCTATGACATGGAAGATCAATGACGTTATTCAGTTTTTCTAGACTTGACATTATATTCATTAAAAATTAAAAAAATATACATAAAAGAAAATGATGGCATTCAAAGAATAACGACAAAAACATATATAGCAATATGAGGAGTAATGATACACTCACTGCAAAAAAAAATCCCGCAATGCATCCCGCCAGGGATCGTGCCGTCACGAGAGCACCTCTCTGCATTGGGATTAGAAAAGATTTCAAGTGGGCCCCACCCAATATGAGTGACATGGTGCAGCTTAAGAATTAAAAGTGCAACAACAATGGGTAGATTTAGACATAGCGAAGAATAACTTTCTAACATCAACCAAATGATATTAGAAGTTCAATGGCAGAGAAATAAAACACATTAGCCAAATCAACAAAAACCCAACCATGATCTGAATCGATGTTCAACTTAGCTCCTAGATCAAATAATATTTTTTTTAACTCAAAGATCAAAATCATTGATTCATTCCAAAAACATTATACTTCGAATTGAAACATTAGGATCAGTTATCACATATCTGATAACAAATCAATTAAGAAAAAGGTGTATGGTTTAATTCACTAAGAAACTACTAAGAATAATATCATTAGTAGCACAATGGGATGCCCCCATCTCAGATCAGACGTTTCAAAATTTACCACGCCTATCAGAGATAAACCCGAAACAACGAAAAGATGTTGAAAATTCACTTGTTACAAGGGAGCTAGAATGCATTCTTGTGTCATAGAAGAGGGCATTCCTAAAAGCTCTACCCTTAGCATGCAAAGAGAATCCACTCCCAACTATTGGGAAGCTAGATGAAAATCGATCAAACAAGTTCGAACTTTGCCATTCTACTACATTATCCATCCTAAGGTCGGGTCTAATGGGATCCAACATTCAAGATTCTGTTTGTAGAAGTGTGTTCTTTCACGATTTGTTTCGTTGATTCCCGTGAGAGTGCTTCGTTTTGCTTGAATCCAAGATGGAAGTAACCTGCACGCGGTTTGAAACCGCGATGAAAAAGCATCACATGCCGTTCCTACATGCGTATCAAATAATATTCTACGGAAGTTAACATTCCATTTTTTTTCAAATCAATTCAAAAATTGCCCTATCAAGCTCCATAACAACATAAAATCAAGTTTTACATTCAATAGATCAAAATCAACTTTATAACTAAACCAAAAACACAAAATCAACAAAATCAATCAAAACTAAAATTTCATACCTAGTGTTGATTTGTTGATGAAATCACCCAAAATACCACCAATAGATTCCCCCACGGCTTCTAGAACAAACCCTTGAAAGATTTTCGCTCATTAAACACTAAATCTACTTAAATCAACCCATGGGAAGTGAGGTTCTACTAAGGTTTAGTTCAAGAAGAGAGAGAGAAAGAAAGAAAAGAGAAGAAGGAGTGCAACGTCTGGATGATTTAGGGTTCTACGACACGCGTTGAAACCGCGTGATTGACCGGTCAACACGGCCAATACGTTAGGAACGACGCATTTGAGTTTTCCTATGATACGCAGTTAGTGGCATGCCGGCAGTTCAAAACGCGTGATCGACTAGGGAATCTTGATCCCCATTGCGCCGGCGTTGTATTTTGATGACGTGGATCCCTGATAATCTTGAATCTTGGCATACCATTAGAGCTTTCACCAAGCTATGGACTTTGCCATCAAAATTAAAGACGTGCGTTTATAGTGTAAAAATATGGTTTAAAATATCTAAGCTAAACAAATGAAGATATTATGAGTAAATAATTTCATTCGTCAATGGTTGCTTTGTGTTTTGCATAGTGTAAATTAAAAGATCACATTACACCTACATGGGCTGTGACAAAGTTCCCAAGATGAAATCAAACTCCCACTTGAAAATGCACAATGGCCCTTTAGCGTGTCCTATGATAGCCAACTTTGGAAAACTAAAGGCGTGTTTGTATTTACATTTTCAAAAAGTAT